>CM064495.1:9119138-9285634 GCA_032716605.1 Paralithodes platypus
ACGCGCGCGCGCTCTCTCTCTCTCTCTCTCTCTCTCTCTCTCTCTCTCTCTCTCTCTCTCTCTCTCCCTTTGTGTGTTTAATTCATCTAGAATATGATTTGCATTTATAATGTATCTTTTTGTAAAGAACCATTGCATTAATGATATAAAATTGCTGATTCTGATTCTCTCTCACTATTTCACTCTACCGCGCACTAAATCAAGCTCACTATCACACACACACACACACACACACACACACACACGCAAATTGACGTATAGTCTATTCGCTGTAAGTAGGCGATAAATCATGACCTCTAACCTCTGTAACTCAAAAATGACTAGAGTAATCAAGCTCATATGTCTACCAGTTGGGAAGAGTCAGTCAAGGAATAGATGTGGAAATTTACAGCCAATTTGCTCTAGCCCTTTTTGAGTTACAGAGGTTAGAGGTCATGATTTATCGCCTCCTTACAGCGAATAGACTATACAACTGATTCCACACACAAACAAGCTATGTCATAAAGCTAACTCATATGACTATCTATCTATCTATCTATTGCCGGACGCCGAAGGAATGGCCACGAACGAATCACCCTTATGCACCTCTGTCCCCAGTCAGTTGACGCCCCTCCGCCCATCCTTCACCACTTTCACGCATATACTTCTTAACTCCATCCTTCTACCTCTCTCTCGGTTTACATCTCCCTCTTTGTCCTTCCACCTCACTCTCGTACACTCTCTTAGTCATTCTCTCGTTTCCCATACATAATCCTAACCTAACTAACTTAATCTACCTTCCTCCCTAACCTAACTAACTTAGACTCAATATTTAAGGGGAGATTTCCACTTGAGGGATTTTTTTCTTGACCCCTTTCTCCCTCAAATTTAGCCCCATTGCTTTTGATATCGCCCCATTAGTTTGGCGATTTTAAGAACTTTCGCCCCATTTATGTCCATTTTAAGACAATTCGTGCCATTTAGGTGTCGATTTTTTCCTGGCGAGCGATAGCAAGCCTGTAATTTAAGAAGACTCGGCCTTCGGCGGCCGGGACATTTTTCTACCGAAAAATGTACAAATTTATCTTGAAAGGGGCTAAAGAGGGTGTAATTTTATGTTTGATGGAGGTCTAGCTAACAAACTAAAAACCTCCCCTTAAAGGGTTAACCTTCTGTAACTCAAGCTATCCTAACCTATCCAGCTTTAAAATGTGGGGTAGTATGTGAACTTCCGCAAATCCTTGATAGCAAAGTGCCTCATGGATGTAGCGTACGGTTATTGACCAGTTACCCCCCAAGTACTGACAAGCGCCATCCATCCCCCCAAGTACTGACAAGCGCCATCCAACCCCCCAAGTACTGACAAGCGCCATCCATCCTAACCGCCTGTGGTCAACTCGTGTCTAAATATTTCAGACAGGACTAATGTTAAGCATTAACTTAATCTACCGTAGCCTACCCTAAGGTAAACATTACTTAACCTCCCCCCAAACCTTAAGGGGAGGTTTTTAGTTTGTTCCCCTAGACTTCCATCAAGCTTAATATTACACCCCCTAGACCCCCTTTTAAGATAAATTTGTACATTTTTCGGTAGAAAAATGTCCCGGCCGATGGCCGCTTCCTCTTAAATTGCAGGCTCGCTATCGCTCGCCAGGAAAACATTGACACCTAAATAACACGAAGTCTTAATATTGTCAGAGAAAAGAGGCAAAAGGTCTTAAAATTGCCAAACTAATGGCACACAAAGTCTTAAAAATGACAGAAATGGGGTGAAACTCATGGGGCGAACGTCTTAACATCTCAAAAGCTAAGCATGAGGGAGAAATGGGTTCAGAAAAAAAATATCAAGTGGAAATCTCCCTTTAACGTAACCAACATGACACTAGTACGGGCCCTGGACAAGTGGAATGTGGCCATAAGTGACAGGTAATGCTATGTTAGTGCTAAGGGTAGCGGTAATGTATAAGCTTACCTCACTTCACTTAAGCTTACCTCACTTCACTTAAGCTTACCTCACTTCACTTAAGCTTACCTCACTTCACTTAAGCTTACCTCACCTCACTTCACTTAAGCTTACCTCACTTCACTTAAGCTTACCTCACTTCACTTAAGGGGAGGTTTTTAGTGTTTCCTAGACTTCCATCAAGCTTGAAATTACACCCCCTTGACCCCCTTTCAAGATAAATTTGTACATTTTTCGGTAGAAAAATGTCCCGGCCGAAGGCCGATTCCTCTTAAATTACAGGCTCGCTATCGCTCGCCAGGAAAAAATTGACACCTAAATGGGACGACAGGTCTTAAAAGTGACATAAATGGGGTGAAAGTTCTTAAAATCGCCAAACTAATGGGGCGAACGTCTTAAAATCTCAAAAGCAATGGGGCTAAACATGAGGGAGAAAGGGGTAAAGAAAAAAATCCCTCAAGTGGAAATCTCCCCTTAACCGAACCTACACTACATATCCTTAAGGGGAGGTGGGTACATTTTCTAGTCCCCCTTCTCCTTCATGTATAGCCCCACTAGTTTTGAGATTATAAGACGTTCGCCCCATTAGTTTGTCGATTTTAAGACCTATCGCCCCTTTGTCAATATTACGACTTTTCGGGTCATTTAGGAGTCGATTCAAGGACTTAGAGGATTGGCCACTCAACTCAGGGTCCATCCGATTCTGAGGCCCTCTATGTATCTTTATAGCACTATTTTTTTACAGTGGTGCGCGGCTAGGCCATCCAATAACCTGCTTCACCCTTCGGTAAGCGGTACGGATTTGTATAAGGTTTACCCCCCTAGACGGGTTACCGACCAATGCTGACGGGCACCATCGACCCGGATTTTAATAAGGTTGTCTCTCCTAGATGGGTTGCCGGTTAACGATTCACATCCACCCAGATCTAAGCTAACAAATTCTACCCTTACCTAATTCTACCCTTACCTAATTCTACCCTTACCTAATTCTACCCTTACCTAATTCTACCCTTACCTAATTCTACCCTTACCTAATTCTACCCTTACCTAATTCTACCCTTACCTAATTCTACCCTTACCTAATTCTACCCTTACCTAATCACTACCGAATGAAGTTACGAAGATACTATATAGGCCTAGTCTGTTTCTTCCCAGCCGATAGTTAACTGCCGTGTCCGAATTATTAGGGTATTATGAATATTTTGCAGTGAAAATTATGTTTGGCCTTATTATGACATAGAGACAGAGTACTTTCATATGTGTGTACATTAAATATCACGAAATTAGATGCTAAGGGATTCATTTTACCGTCAGGTGAAATAAAACCTAGTAGAGTGAAGGAGGATATTACTGGCAAGGTAAATACACACCATCACGTTGAAATAGTGTCCGGATATCTCACTCCCGACTATGGTGGCAGCGGGATAATGGAATGGCTATTGTATTGGTGGTTTGTCCGTGTGTGTGTGTGTGTGTGTGTGTGTGTTTTTGTTTTGTTTTTGTTTTTTTTTTTTTTTTGCCTAAGTTTCTTTTCGTCTACGAGTCCTTTTGACCGCGTTTAGCACCTTGAAGATTATGATTTTTTTTTTACCAGTATTAGACAAGTGGTTTCATATTAGGCAGGGTAAATGGAAGATGCAGGGTTAATTGAGATAGTCTTTACCCCTTCGATGCCCGCAGATCCTTCCTAAGTTGCATAAAATCGTCTAAGGAGAGCCAGAATAAACTCCCAAAATGCATCATGGTCCTCAAGGGGTTAATTTCGTCCATAAGTATATTAGTAAATAATTCATTGGCACACAGAGTACAGTAAATAGGATTAAGGGGAGTTTTTCACTTAAGGGATTTATTTTCGAACCTCCTTCTCCCTCACGTTTAGCCCCATTAGTTTTGAGATTGTAAGATGTTCGCCCAGTTAGTTTCGCGATTTTAAGACATTTCGCCCAATTCCTGTCAATTTTAAGACATTTCATGCCATATAGGTGTCGATTCTTTCCTGGCGAGCGATAGCGAGCCTGTAATTTAGCAGGAACCGGCCGGGAAATTTTTCTACCGAAAAATGTACACATTTCTATCGAAGGGGGGTCTTGGGGGTATTTTTTTAAAACCTTGATGGGGGTCTAGGAAGCAAATTAATAATCTTCCCTTAATTTCAAATAATATAGGAATCGTTCAAAAGGTGATACAAACATGCAATCTGGCACAGTTTTAATTTATATCATGCTCTTTAAATTGGTCATGATTGCGAACGTGAAAATCCAATGTGGCGGTCAAAATCCAAGATGGCGGCCAAATAATCATTGCGAAATTATTAATTAATCATTAAAAGGTGATACACTAATATTATAACACCTGCGTTTTAACCCCTACTGTGCCGACGACTTTATAATTTTACCCTGGCTACTACTAAGCGATTACACTCAGTTTAGGAAGGCCATATACCAATTAAAAGGCTTCGAACTTTTTCAAGCCATACTTTTTGCTACCATAGATCTTCTCTGAGCTTCATACAATCGTCTATTTATATATTATATATATTATAGTATTATATTATATCCTGGTGGTGTAATGGTTAAGGTGGCAAAAATCTGTGTGTGATAACCCAGGTTCGAATCCCGGTGGATCACATATATGCTTTAATTGATTTAATTGGGGTGTTTGGTGTTGTGGTGAAATTAATAAAATATAGATTATATTATATTACGGTATTGTATTATTGTATTGTATTATTGTATTGTATTGTTGTATTGTATTGTTGTATTGTATTGTATTGTATTATTGTATTGTTGTATTGTATTATTGTATTGTTGTATTGTATTGTTGTATTGTATTGTTGTATTGTATTATTGTATTGTATTATTGTATTGTATTATTGTATTATTGTATTGTATTATTGTATTGTATTATTGTATTATTGTATTGTATTATTGTATTGTATTATTGTATTGTATTATTGTATTGTATTATTGTATTATTGTATTGTATTATTGTATTGTATTATTGTATTGTATTATTGTATTATTGTATTGTATTATTGTATTATTGTATTGTATTATTGTATTGTATTATTGTATTATTGTATTGTATTATTGTATTGTATTATTGTATTATTGTATTGTATTATTGTATTGTATTATTGCATTTTGTATTGTATAATTGTATTGTATTTTGTATTTTAATATTGTATTGTATGTATTGTATAATTGTATTGTATTTTAATATTGTATTGTATGTATTGTATTATTGTATTGTATTTTAATATTGTATTGTATTTTATTGTATTATTGTATTTTATATGTATTATTGTATTGTATTTTATATGTATTATTGTATTGTATTATTGTATTATTGTATTGCATTATTGTATTGTATTATTGTATTGTATTAATGTATTGTATTATTGTATTGTATTATTGTATTGTATTATTGTATTGTATTATTGTATTATTGTATTGTATTATTGTATTATTGTATTGTATTATTGTATTGTATGTATTGTATTTGTATTATTGTATTGTATTATTGTATTGTATTATTGTATTGTATTATTGTATTATTGTATTGTATTATTGTATTATTGTATTGTATTATTGTATTGTATTATTGTATTGTATTATTGTATTATTGTATTGTATTATTGTATTGTATTATTGTATTGTATTATTGTATTGTATTATTGTATTGTATTATTGTATTGTATTATTGTATTGTATTATTGTATTATTGTATTGTATTATTGTATTGTATTATTGTATTGTATTATTGTATTATTGTATTGTATTATTGTATTGTATTATTGTATTATTGTATTATTGTGTATTGTATTATTGTGTATTGTATTATTGTGTATTGTATTATTGTATTATTGTATTGTATTGTATTATTGTATTGTATTATTGTATTGTATTATTGTATTGTATTATTGTATTATTGTATTGTATTATTGTATTGTATTATATTATTGTATTGTGTTGTATTATTGTATTGTATTATATTATTGTATTGTGTTGTATTATTGTATTGTATTATATTATTGTATTATATTATTGTATTGTATTATTGTATTATCATTGTATTATCGTTGTATTATTGTATTGTATTACCATTGTATTACCATTGTATTATCATTGTATTATCATTGTATTATCATTGTATTACCATTGTATTATCATTGTAGCATTTTCTCTTGTCTGATTTCTGTTTCTACTTGGCAGGTATGGATATGACAAGTGTACAACCCCTCAGCTGTTGTTACGTTTGGCTCGCTCTGTGCTGTATCAATGTCCGTCAGATGTTGAATAGGGTGGGTAAGTGTAGGTACATGGTTGTACATCTCGCTCTGTGCTGTATTAATGTCCGTCAGATGTTGAATAGGGTGGGTAAGTGTAGGGACATGGTTGTATATCTCGCTCTGTGCTGTATCAATGTCCGTCAGATGTTGAATAGGGTGGGTAAGTGTAGGGACATGGTTGTATATCTCACTCAAAACGAAGAAATCATGTGTAAATATTGCCGATACCAATTATTGATCAAAACATAATTGGTGCCGAGACATGACTTATTAGGCCGACTGTACAATGGTATACCGACTAAGTACTCCGATATATTACCGTCATAATAGGATGTACAGTCGCTCAAATAAACTCCTGTTCCTCTCAACCCTTTCTGACAATAACGGAATTCTTAAGGGGTGGGGGGGGGGGTTGATTGCTATTTCTGGACTCCCTTCTTCCTCGTGTTTAGCCCCATTAGTTTTCAGATTTTAAGACGTTTGGCCCATTAGTTTGGCGATCTTAAGACCTTTCACCCCATTTATTTTTCATTATTAAAACCCTTCGTACAATTTAGGTATGGATTATTTTTTCCTGGCGAGCGATAGCGAGCTTGTAATATAGTAGTAACCGGCCTCTGGCTGGGGCTTTTTTCTATCGACAAATGTACAAATTTATCTTAAAGGGGGATCTTCGGGTGTGTTTTTTTTAAGCTTGATGGAGGTCTAGGGCATAAACTAAACACAAATAATAAACAGGTCAATTAATAAGCACATAAATACGTCCATATACCCCTATAACGATATATAGGTATTTACAAACAAGTCATATATAAGGTTAAAAAGGTATATGGGTAGTAATAAACCCATCTATTATAAGGATAGACAACTACATCACTATCAATATACATAATGATTGCATACATTTATCTTATACCTCAATATACGTATATTGATAGTAATAAATGTATCCACTGTACGGATAATAATGGATATACTGAAGGTAGATATATACCCATCGAATATAAGGATAGAAATGTATATCACAATTAATATACTCAATTATTGTATATACCTTCTATTATAAGAATAGAAAGGTATAATACTATCAATATACCGAAATATACCGAAATATACCGAAAAATATACCGAAAAATATACCGAAATATACCGAAATATACCGAAATTATTACATATACTTTTCAACTTCGAAGATTATGACGCATTTTGACAATTTATTCTGGCTACTATTAGACGATTTTTAACAGCTTAGGAAGGATCTGTGGGAACTATATGGGTCAAGACTATCTCATCTAACCCTCTGACTTCCATATACCCTGGAAAATCTGAATATAATCGTCTAATAATCGCCAGAAAACAGAAAAGAAATGCGTGTGGGATTTTGAAGGGGTGGATATAAGGACAAAGAGGTACAGTTGGTCAAAGTTCCAGGTGACCCACCCTCGCTCTGGGGCTCGCAGAATTATCTGGCAATACTGGTGTAGGAAGGAGGTGTGTCTTACAAAGATTGGGATTGGTAAATCTGATTTCGGCTATATCATAGTTAGAACATATACTAAACAAGGGAAAGTAAGCCTATCTCTAATACACATGCATACATCGCTATATATGATCCCGAACATTTTCACCCAAAGTTCGTTGATTTTCTTAAATATTCAAGTTATTATATCCACTGATTGGCAACGCATATGAAACCTGCTGACTGCCACAAGATATTTACTCGATTTTATAAGAATACATATTTCTGTTTTATTGGTGGCTGCTTAATGAAGGAGCATTTAGTCTTCACAACGTGAACATTACATAGTCTAGTTTGCAGTAATATACAGGACAGACACAGGTAACACATTAATGGCAAGTGGTATCCCTGCACCACTATACCAATATTGCCAGCTAATTCTGCGAGCCCCAGAGCGAGGGTGGGTCAGCTGGAACTTTGACCAACTGTACATCACAATTGACCACTTAATTGCGAGTTTCAGGCTATAAGGAAGTTGGAGCTGAAGACATCGCTAGTATACAGAAATGCAAAATTAATTTAGGTTTCTGATGGCTAAAGGGTATGTTGAATTGAGTTTTATATATTTATAGATGTACTACACCCGTACTATAGCAGGCAAATCTGCTCAACATCGATATCTACAGCTCCAACTTCCTTATAGAACGAAACTCGCAAGTGGTCAATTAACAGACCCCAATGATTCTATATACCTTTTCTATAGTAGCCTTGAATGATCACAGTGCAGTCTATAGTAGCCTTGAATGATCACAGTGCAGTCTATAGTAGCCTTGAATGATCACAGTGCAGTCCTATAGTAGCCTTGAATGATCACAGTGCAGTCTATAGTAGCCTTGAATGATCACAGTGCAGTCTATAGTAGCCTTGAATGATCACAGTGCAGTCTATAGTAGCCTTGAATGATCACAGTGCAGTCTATAGTAGCCTTGAATGATCACAGTGCAGTCTATAGTAGCCTTGAATGATCACAGTGCAGTCTATAGTAGCCTTGAATGATCACAGTGCAGTCTATAGTAGCCTTGAATGATCACAGTGCAGTCTATAGTAGCCTTGAATGATCACAGTGCAGTCTATAGTAGCCTTGAATGATCACAGTGCAGTCTATAGTAGCCTTGAATGATCACAGTGCAGTCTATAGTAGCCTTGAATGATCACAGTGCAGTCTATAGTAGCCTTGAATGATCACAGTGCAGTCTTCCCCCTTTGATACCAATAGGGGTGGTTCCTTAAGCTGTATAATACCGCTAATGAAAGAGAGTGAGAGAGCGAGAGCGAGCGAGAGAGACCAAGAAACTAATACCCGAGTGTGAATAATAATTACCATCTTCCTAAACTTGCGCTATCCCAGCAAACAACAACAACAACAACAACAACAACAACAACAACAACAACAACAACTTAACAACAACAACAACAACAACAACAACAACAACAACAACAACAACAACAACAACACAACAACAAAAACAACACAACAACAACACAACAACAAGAACAACAACACAACAACACAACAACAAGAACACAACAACAACAACAACAACACAAACAACAACAACAACAACAACAACAACAACAACAACAGCAACAACAACAACAACAACAACAACAACAACAACAACAACAACAACAACAACAACAACAACAACAACAACAACAACAACAACAACAACAACAACAACAACAACAACAACAACAACAACAACAACAACAACAACAACAACAACAACAGGTAGGGCTAACTTGTTCCAGGAGGTCCCTATCTTATGTACAGGAAAGTTCAAGAGTTCGCTGACAGGCTTGATGATGATGGTGATGATGATGATGATGATGATGGTGTGTGTGTGTGTGTGTGTGTGAGTGTGAATGTGTGTGTGTGAGTGTGTGTGTGTGGAGACAAGCATTGGTGGGTTCATGGATACAAAATTCATGATATTTGTCGGTTTATGTGTAAAAGTATATTAAGGGGAGGTGTTTAGTTTGTTCCCTAGACCTCCATCAAGCTTAAAATAACACCCCCTTGAGTCCCTTTCAAGATAAATTTGTACATTTTTCGGTAGAAAAATGTCCCGGCCGAAGGCCAATTCCTCTTAGATTACAGGCTCGCTATCGCTCGCCAGGATAACATCGACACCTGAATGGCACGAAAGGTCTTAATATGGGGTGAAAGTTCTTAAAATCGCTAAACTAATGGGGCAAACGTTTTATAATATCAAAAGCAATGGGGCTAAACATGAGGGAGAAAGGGGTCAAGAAAAAAATCCCTCGAGTAGAGATCTCCCCTTAAGCTGATAGTTTAGCCCCCTACTGTACCGGCAACGTCTGCTTAAATATTATTGTAGTTACATTTAGACGGATGTGTGCAGTTTACGAAGGATCTGTGGTGGCAAAAAGGTACATTTAGACGGATGTGTGTAGTTTACGAAGGATCTGTGGTGGCAAAAAGGTACATTTAGACGGATGTGTGTAGTTTACGAAGGATCTGTGGTGGCAAAAAGGTACATTTAGACGGATGTGTGCAGTTTACGAAGGATCTGTGGTGGCAAAAAGGTACATTTAGACGGATGTGTGTAGTTTACGAAGGATCTGTGGTGGCAAAAAGGTACATTTAGACGGATGTGTGCAGTTTACGAAGGATCTGTGGTGGCAAAAAGGTACATTTAGACGGATGTGTGTAGTTTACGAAGGATCTGTGGTGGCAAAAAGGTACATTTAGACGGATGTGTGCAGTTTACGAAGGATCTGTGGTGGCAAAAAGGTACATTTAGACGGATGTGTGTAGTTTACGAAGGATCTGTGGTGGCCAAAAGGTACATTTAGACGGATGTGTGCAGTTTACGAAGGATCTGTGGTGGCAAAAAGGTACATTTAGACGGATGTGTAGTTTACGAAGGATCTGTGGTGGCCAAAAGGTACATTTAGACGGATGTGTGCAGTTTACGAAGGATCTGTGGTGGCAAAAAGGTACATTTAGACGGATGTGTGTAGTTTACGAAGGATCTGTGGTGGCAAAAAGGGTTACGTGAGCTAGTTCGAAGGTTGTTAATTGTTGGAGACCTTTTCGAAACTGCAGAAAATCGTTTAAATATCGCTAGAATTAAATTAAGAAGACGTCGGCGGAACAGAAGGGGTTAAGTGTAGATACATTTCTATAATACACATAAACAGTGCGATTGGCTAGGTTAAGTTAAGGGGAGGTATTTAGTTTGTACCCTAGACCTCCATCAAGCTTAAAATTACACCCCCTTGAGTCCCCTTTCAAGATAAATTTGTACATTTTTCGGTAGAAAAATGTCCCGGCCGAAGGCCGGTTCCTCTTAAATTACAGGCTCGCTATCGCTCGCCAGGATAAAATCGACACCTGAATTGCACGAAAGGTCTTAATATGGGGTGAAAGTTCTTAAAATCGCTAAACTAATGGGGCAAACGTTTTATAATATCAAAAACAATGGGGCTAAACATGAGGGAGAAAGGGGTTAAGAAAAAAATCCCTCAAGTAGAGATCTCCCCTTAAGCAGGCTAGAAAACGTTTGATATATGATAGATTTTTTATTTTTTAGGTTAAAAAAAATGTACATTATTTACGTTTGAACCCATAAACACACCGTCGCTTACATGAGAGAGAGAGAGAGAGAGAGAGAGAGAGAGAGAGAGAGAGAGAGAGAGAGAGAGAGAGAGAGAGAGGTGCTTCAGTAGACACTTGTTATTGTATGCATCTTCAAGTACTGAGTTACTGTATATGGGGAACTAATTGTCAATCTCAATATATACTCTCTCTCTCTCTCTCTCTCTCTCTCTCTCTCTCTCTTTCTCTCTCTCTCTCTCTCTCTCTCTCTCTCTTCAGTTTATTCTATCCTTATCTTGTGTATCTCTCGTGTCCCTACTTCTTCCTCTCTCTTCTAATCTCCTGTATTATTCTCTCCTTTCTTCTGGTCTCTTTCTGTCTTCTCCGTTCCTTCTTTCTTCTCCTCTCTCTTCTATTCTACCCCTCTTTTCCCTCCTCCATTCCCTCTCTTCTCGTATCTTCTCTTCTCCTCTCTCTCTCTCTCTCTCTCTCTCTCTCTCTCTCTCTCTCTCTCTCTCTCTCTCTTCCTCTCCTCCCACTCCCCCCCCTCTCTCTCTCGTCTCCCTTCTCTCCCCCTCTCTCTCCTTCACCCTCCCTACCACTCCTCCCTTCACCCTCTCCCCCCACTCTTCCTATCTCTCCTCTCTCTCTCCTCCTCACCTCTCTCTCTCGTCTCCTTATTAAAGTTATAATTACTATCAACAAAGTCACACTGTAAGAATAATGAGGCGAACATTATTTAGGGGAGGTTTTTATTTATTTATTACTTTATTATTGTTAATAATATTATTTGGTTTAGTTTTCCTGGCGAGCGATAGCGAGCAGGTAATTTAGGAGGAACGAGCATCCGGAATATTTCTCTACAAGGGAGAGTTATTTATATATTTGTTTGTATTTTAAAGCCAGGGAGCAAACTACACCTCCCCCTTCCCTAACCCACTGAGCACCAGGCAATATGTTATAAAAGTACACTCCAGGACCAGCAGGTTGTCAAAAAAAAAAAAGTGTTTTCCAGAAAACACCTGGAATGGCTTAGAAATGAAGGAAAACTCACAAAACACCAATTCCCTAGGTCATTAAGGGGTCCTACAGGGTGCCCAGGAAAGTCGGAATTAACATGGGGGAAATGGGTAGGCAGAAACATGCAAAAAACACGTTTCTGCGCGCTCACGCACATACGGCTGAGCTTTGAGGTTTTTAAATCATCGGCATTGTTGTGTGGGATGCTTACCCAGTTTCCATACGAATCTGAGCCATCTAGGTGCCATAGGACCGGAGTAATTAACCGCGACGCACCCTATGCGGCGCTGGGGTTTAGCTGTACATACATTGCCGACGCATCACGTGCGTCGCTGGGGATCAGTGGGTTAATGTTAGTTTGGGTAACAATAGATGATTGTACTTGAATTAAGAATGTATATATGTATGTATTTATATACTCAGGCACATAACCCATAGCTGGGGATGTCAGACTCGAGACAGAGGGTCCAGGACCACTTTCGCGTTCCCTCGCCTTGTAGGTGAATTTTACAAGGAGAGGAGGATTCCTAGCAACCTGCATCCAGAAGGGTTATTCCCCAGATTACAACAACACAAATCACAACACCCAACAACAAGTAAAAAACAACAATAATAACAACAAAGCAACAACAGCAACAACAAAAAACAAAAGCAACAACACAAACAATAGCAGAAACAACCATAACCACAAAACCAACAAACAACAAAGAAAACAAGAAAAGCAACAACAAAAACAGCATAAACAACAACAAAACACAAACAACAAAATAATAGCAACATCAAAAGCAACATCAGATATAACAACAGTACCGGTACCAACAAAACAACAAACAGCAAAGACAAAAACAAGAAAAACAACAATAAAACTCTAAAAAACACGAAAAATAACAGCAACAAAAACAACAAGAGCAACACTAGAAATAACAACAACAACAATCACAACAACAACAATATCTAGCCTTCTATATCTTCCTCCGTTTTCTGTTGTGTTTGTTTCCCCCCGACACAACAAAACATAACGGCAGCAACAACAAAAACAGTACCAACAAAACACGACCGACTACAAAAAAAAAAAAAAAAAAACATATATACAGTATATATATATATATATATATATATATATATATATATATATATATATATATATATATATATATATATACAGGTATGTATTAAAACTCGCTAGGAAAATTGAAACAATGGAACAAAGTTTTTCGTCTATTTTCTCAAGACATCTTCAGGGTTTACCCTGAATATACCTTTACCCTTGGTGTATACAATGTCGCTACAGGCCACCCCACACAAAAAAAAAAAATATATATATATAGCCTTCAATATCTTCCTCCGTTTTTTGTTGTGTGTGTTATTTCTTTTATTTTTTTTACCCCCAACCTAACAAAACATGACGGATACCAGACAAAAAACCTGTCCACAAATGGTTGGCACCTCGTCGCCAAACAATGTCAACAGGGTCAGCGGCGGCGGTGTTAGCGATTTTCATATATACCTTTTGTGCAACTAAGCTTTAAACCTTTTCAGTACCGGTGGTCTATTTCGTTTTATTCTGACCACAATTAGACGATTTTATTTCAGTTTCCAAAGGGCCTCCCAGTAATCAACAGGCTTCGAACTATCTCGCTTAACCCTTTTTACTACCACAGATCCTTCTTAGACCGCACAAAATCGTCTAAATAAAGCTAGAATAAAAATATGTCTTCCTCTCTTTAAGGGGAGATTATCACTTAAGGGATTTTTTTTTTTCGAACCTCCTCCCTCATGTTTAGTCCCATTAGTTTTGATATTTTAAGACGTTTGCTCCATTAGTTTGGCGATGTTTAGACATTTCGCCCAATTTCTGTCAATTGTAAGACCTTTCGTGCCATGTACAGTAGGTGTCAATTTTTACCTGGCGAGCGATAGCGAGTCTGTAATTTATGAGGAACCAGTCTTCGGCTGGGACATTTGTTTATCGAAAAATGTACAAATTTATCTTGGAAGGCGGTCTAGGGGGTGTAATTCTAAGCTTGATGGATGTCTAGGGAGGAAACTAAAACAAATTATAACAAGATATGCAAATGAGGAAATATACGCCCATCCCCCTTAATATACGCCCATCCCCCTTAATATACGCCCATCCCCCTTAATATACGCCCATCCCCCTTAATATACGCCCATCCCCCTTAATATACGCCCATCCCCCTTAATATACGCCCATCCCCCTTAATATACGCCCATCCCCCTTAACCCTTTCTTGCATGTTGTCTTCTGCCACTTCCTCCATCTTGCCTATCTTTTAATTACCGGTATAATTATCACCACGTCGACACTTAATAATAATGATGATGATGGGGATGGGGATGATGATGATACTTTGATGGCAGACTCATTATCTCTTTCTTTTAACTAGTCTGTATTGTATTATACTTTCCTTTTTTATAATTTATCCATTTCTCTGTCTGCCTCTCTTGTCTTCTGCAATTGACGTTCTTTCCTTTTCTCTTCTTCTTTCCCATGCCTTCATTTCATCCATTTTGGCCGCTTTTATCGGCATTCCTTCTTATATTTTGCCTTCGCCTTTCACTTTATTGTTTAGTCGCTTCTGATTCCTCCTTTATCAACATTTTCTTTACCCTTTTCCCATTTTCTTCTTCCCCCCCCCCCTTCTAATTACTGGCATAAATAACACCACCTCGTTCCTTAAGGGGGGATGGGCGTATTTATTAAGGGGGGATGGGCGTATTTATTAAGGGGGGATGGGCGTATTTATTAAGGGGGGATGAGCGTATTTATTAAGGGGGGATGGGCGTATTTATTAAGGGGGGATGGGCGTATTTATTAAGGGGGGATGGGCGTATTTATTAAGGGGGGATGGGCGTATTTATTAAGGGGGGGATGGGCGTATTTATAGGGGGGGGGGGATGGGCGTATTTATTAAGGGGGGATGGGCGTATTTATTAAGGGGGGATGGGCGTATTTATTAAGGGGGGGATGGGCGTATTTATTAAGGGGGGATGGGCGTATTTAAGGGGGGATGGGCGTATTTATTAAGGGGGGGGGATGGGCGTATTTATTGGCTCATTTATGTATATTGTTACTATTTTGTTAAGTTTCCTCCCTAGAACTCCAGCATGCTTATAAAAACACCCGCCCAAGATAGCTTACCCCCCCCCCCCCACCCTCCCTCTTAAATTACAGGCTCGCTATCGCTGGCCAGGAAAAAAATCGACACCTAAATGACCCGAAAAGTCTTAATATTGACAACGAAATGGGGCGAAAGGTCTTAAATCGCCAAACTAATGGGCCGAACATCTTTAAAATCTGAAAACTAGTAGAGTTAAACATGAGGGAGAAGGGAGACCAGACAAACGGACAATATCCCCTTAATAATAATGATGATGGGGTACTTTGATAGCAGTTTCATCACCTCTCTCTCTCTCTCTGCCTTCCTGGTTGATATAATTAATTTAGTCTTACCTACGTTTCTTGTTCCCTTATCTCTCTCTCTCTCTCTCTCTCTCTCTCTCTCTCTCTCTCTCTCTCTCTCTCTCTCTCTCCCCTTCTCTCTATCTCTCTCTCTCTCTCTCCCCCCTCTCTCTCTCTCTCGAAAAATGTAAACATTTATCTTGAAAAGGGGTCTAGAGGGTGTAAATTTAAGCTTGATGGAGGTCTAGGGAACAAACTAAGAACCTCCCCTTCTTAATACTGGTAATACACAGCTGGTGGGGCTACTACTACTTGGATGGCTGTGTTATCACTTCCCGCCTCCTTTATTAGTGCTCCTTTACCGCCTTGTCTTTATTATTTAGTCTTAATATTCTTATTCGCTTTGTCCTTGCTATATCATCTTCTCAATTTATGGCATTTTTCTCTACATCATCCTCTCTATCTTCATTTTCTCTGCATCATCCTCTCTATCTTCATTTTCTCTGCATCATCCTCTCTATCTTCATTTTCTCTGCATCATCCTCTCTATCTTCATTTTCTCTGCATCATCCTCTCTATCTTCATTTTCTCTACATCATCCTCTCTATCTTCATTTTCTCTGTATCATCCTCTCTATCTTCATTCATTTTCTCTACATCATCCTCTCTATCTTCATTCATTTTCTCTACATCATCCTCTCTATCTTCATTCATTTTCTCTACATCATCCTCTCTATCTTCATTCATTTTCTCTACATCATCCTCTCTATCTTCATTTTCTCTGTATCATCCTCTCTATCTTCATTTTCTGTATCATCCTCTCTATCTTCATTTTCTCTGTATCATCCTCTCTATCTTCATTTTCTCTGTATCATCCTCTCTATCTTCATTCTGTTGTCTTTCTTACCTGTATCTTGTTTTGTTTTTAATTTGTTTAGTTTATATTAATATATTTTATTTTAGTCTCTTTTGCCTGTCTATATTGTTTTTTCTGTTATATCATTTTCTTTATGTCATCGTCTCTTATCTCATTCTATTATTTGTCTTACCTTTATCGAGCTCTTCTATGTTTTCTTTAGTATAATTTAATTTATTTGATGTTTTCTATAGGCTACACCAATTACCTTTTTTTTTTTTATATATCTTTACGTTTATCTTTTGTCTTGCTTTATAATTCTACTTTCTTGTTTGTTTTTTTACTTGTTTTCCCACCTTCTAATTACCGGTATAACCATCATTCCGACCACCTCCCTTCATAGTAATAAAGCTGATGGCCAGAGTGGGATGGTAGTTAATTCACTTTAGTTCCCTTTACTTATTTAGTCTTTACTATTTAATGGTTTTATTGGTTTTATTATTGTTATTATATATATATATATTATATATATATATTTTTTTTCCGGTTTATTCTGATTTGATATATTTACTCCCCTTATCTTATGTTTGTACAGTACTTGTTTTCCCACCTTGTAATTACCGGTATAACCATCACCACCCCGACCACCTCCCTTCACAGTAATAAAGTTAATGACCAGAGCTTGATGGCAGTTTCATCACTTTAGTCGCCTTTACACTATACTTGCTTTATTCGTATCATTTTATTCGCTTTTGCCTTTCTTGGTTGTCTCTTCTATTTGTATCTTATATCTTGCTATCTTATTTCTATCTTATTTCTATCTTATTTCTGTCTATCTTATTTCTATCTTATTTCTATCTTATTTCTTGCTATCTTATTTCTATCTTATTTCTTTCTATCTTATTTCTTTCTATCTTATTTCTATCTTCTTTCTTTCTATCTTCTTTCTATCTTATTTCTTTCTATCTTCTTTCTATCTTATTTCTTTCTATCTTATTTCTATCTTATTTCTTTCTATCTTATTTCTATCTTATTTCTTTCTATCTTATTTCTATCTTATTTCTTTCTTATTTCTTTCTATCTTATCATATTCTGTTGTTGTTCTTACCTTTATCATGCTTTTCCAGGTTCCTCTTTATTTGATTTTAGTTCCTCTTGTGTATGCTGTATTCCGCTTTGATATACAGTATTTACACCGCCTTATTTAATTTCCCTCGTGTCTTCACTCCACTACCATGTTTGCCCACCTTGTAATTACCGGTAGAACCATCACCACGACCTCCCTTCATAGTAATAAAGTTAATGGGGGAAGTTTGATGGCAGTTTCATCACCTCCTCTTCTATTAAGGGGTCAGTGGTTATTCTTTGGGGGTCTATTCATTAATTTATTCCTTTATTTCTTAAGTTTCCATGCTAGACCTACATCAAGCTTAGAAAAACACCCCCTAGACCCGCCTTCAAGATAAATTTGTACATTTTTCGGTAGAAAAATGTCCCGGCCGAAGGCCGCTTCCTCTTAAAATTGATTGTATTCCTGTATTTAATGGCTTTTATATTTACTTATGAATTTAATTATTTGTTTTGTGTGCTTCCTACTATAGGTAGCGCCAACGAACTTGACAATAATCTTGATTCCTGACCTCTCTGTAACTCAAAAGGGCCTAGAGCAAACTGGCTGTAAATATCCACACCTATTTCCTGGTGGACTCTTCCCAAATGGGAGAAACGTCAGCGCGATAGCTTTCATTCATTTCGAGTTATAAGAAGTTAAGGGGTCACAACCTATAGCATATTTTGTTTATTTCTTCTAATTCCATACTTAATTAACTATCAATTACCGGTACAATTAACGCCAGATAATTACGCAATAATTATGATGGGAATGGTTTAATAACCGACTCATAATTAACTCTCATCTTCCTGGTTTTGCTTTGTTTTAGTGTTCCTTGTTGATTTTCTTTGTATATTACCGTTTTCTTTGTATATTACCGTTTTCTTCTCCCTTTCATATACCGGTAGACAATTCTGTTTGTTTTCTGTTCTTCTTAATTTTGCTTCCATGTGTATGCTATGTTTAGTTTGTTTTCATCCCTTTGTCTTTCCTTTAGATATTGGGCTTTATTTTTCTATTTTACTATTTTTATTTTTATTTAATTGTATCTATTATTGTTATACTTTGTTTCTTCCTGCTGTCCAATTTCTTCCCTATTTCTTCTATTTTCACATTTCATTAACTATCAACTGCCGGGTCAATTAACGCCCGGTAATTACACAATAATGACGATGGGCATGGTTTAATAACAGACTCATAATTACCTCTTATCTTCCTGGTTTTGGTTTATTTTCCTACATTGTGTTTTATTATTCGATTTTCTTCTCCCTCTGCTTCCCATTTTCTTTTTGACCGTTGTTCTTAATTTTGCTTCGACCTTTTTCGCTTTGTTTAGTTTGCTCTCTTCCCATCGCTTTGTTTAGTTTGCTCTCTTCCCATCGTATTTCCATAATTCTTGGCCCCTATTTTTCAGTTTCATTCGTTTTGTTTTGTTTTTTTTTTGTTTTTTTTTTTAACTTTTATTTTTTCATTATTTCTTCCGTATCCATTCTTATTTAACTATCAATTACCGAAGCAATTAACACCAAGTAATTACGCAATAATGATGATGGGAAAGGTTTAATAGCACCCTAATGATGAACTATTCTATTTTATTTTTGTCTGTTTTGCTTAATACTTCGCTTTGTTTTCTTTATTATCATCCCTTTCTCTTTCCTTCAATTGTTGACTATTATTTTTCTATTTTATTGTTTTGGTTTTGGTTTTATTTATCTTTGTTTCTTCCTGGTGTCGTATTTCTTCCCTATTTCATCTATTTTCATCTTTCCTTAACTATCAATTACCCGGGTCAATTAACGCCCGGTAATTACACACAATAATAATGACGATGATGGGCATGGTTTAACAACAGCCTCATAATTACCTTTCACCTTCCTGGCGTTGTGTTTATTTACTTTTTTGTTGATTTTCTTTATCCTCCTTTCGTCTTCCTGTCATTCTTGTCATATTCTTGTCATATTCTTGTCATATTCTTCCTGTCATTCTTGTCATATTCTGGTCATGATTTTCTTTATCCTCCTTTCGTCTTCCTCTCATTCTTGTCATATTTTCATTATTTATTGTTTTTTATATTCCAATTCCTCCCATTCATTTATCCAATTTTCATTACATAATTTCTTTTCTCACCCTCTTCTATTTTGTATATCCCTTTCTTACCTTTTCTTTAGTTTTGAAAGGTGTGTGTTTTTGTTTCCTTATAATTTATGTATTAAGGGGAGATTTCCACTTGAGGGATTATTTTCTTTACCCCTTTCTCCCTCATGTTTAGCCCCATTGCTTTTGAGATTTTAAGACGTTCGCCCCATTACTTTGGCGTTTTTAAGAACTTTCGCCCCATTTAGGTCACTTTCAAGACCTTTCGTGCCATTTAGGTGTCGATTTTTTCCTGGCGAGCGATAGCGAGCCTGTAATTTAAGAGGAATCGGCCTTCGGCCGAAACATTTTTCTACCGAAAAATGTACAAATTTATCTTGAAAGACAGTCAAGGGGGTGTAATTTCAAGCTTGATGGAAGTCTAAGAAACACGCTAAAAACCTTCCCTTAATAGTATCTCTTCTTCTATTTCTTTTACCCCTATTAAATGTATATTACATTTCCCGTGTTCTCCAATTGCGTATACACTGTTTTGTTATTCTTGCATTAATCTCGGAATTGGAGTTTAAATCTTTATGTATCATAGTTTAAATCTTTATGTATTATAGTTTAAACCTTTATGTATTATAGTTTAAATCTTTATGTATTATAGTTTAAATCTTTATGTATTATAGTTTAAACCTTTATGTATTATAGTTTAAACCTTTATGTATTATAGTTTAAACCTTTATGTATTATAGTTTAAATCTTTATGTATTATAGTTTAAACCTTTATGTATTATAGTTTAAATCTTTATGTATTATAGTTTAAATCTTTATGTATTAGTTTAAACCTTATGTATTATAGTTTAAATCTTTATGTATTATAGTTTAAACCTTTATGTATTATAGTTTAAATCTTTATGTATTATAGTTTAAACCTTTATGTATTATAGTTTAAACCTTTATGTATTATAGTTTAAACCTTTATGTATTATAGTTTAAACCTTTATGTATTATAGTTTAAACCTTTATGTATAGTTTAAATCTTTATGTATTATAGTTTAAATCTTTGTATTATAGTTTAAACCTTTATGTATTATAGTTTAAATCTTTATGTATTATAGTTTAAATCTTTATGTATTATAGTTTAAACCTTTATGTATTATAGTTTAAATCTTTATGTATTATAGTTTAAACCTTTATGTATTATAGTTTAAACCTTTATGTATTATAGTTTAAACCTTTATGTATTATAGTTTAAACCTTTATGTATTATAGTTTAAATCTTTATGTATTATAGTTTAAACCTTTATGTATTATAGTTTAAATCTTTATGTATAGTTTAAATCTTTATGTATTAGTTTAAACCTTTATGTATTATAGTTTAAATCTTTATGTATTATAGTTTAAACCTTTATGTATTATAGTTTAAACCTTTATGTATTATAGTTTAAACCTTTATGTATTATAGTTTAAACCTTTATGTATTATAGTTTAAACCTTTATGTATTATAGTTTAAACCTTTATGTATTATAGTTTAACCTTTATGTATTATAGTTTAAACCTTTATGTATTAGTTTAAACCTTTATGTATTATAGTTTAAATTATGTATTATAGTTTAAATCTTTATGTATTAGTTTAACCTTTATGTATTATAGTTTAAATCTTTATGATTATAGTTTAAACCTTATGTATTATAGTTTAAATCTTTATGTATTATAGTTTAAACCTTTATGTATTATAGTTTAAACCTTTATGTATTATAGTTTAAATCTTTATGTATTATAGTTTAAATCTTTATGTATTATAGTTTAAATCTTTATGTATTATAGTTTAAATCTTTATGTATTATAGTTTAAACCTTTATGTATTATAGTTTAAACCTTTATGTATTATAGTTTAAACCTTTATGTATTATAGTTTAAAACCTTTATGTATTATAGTTTAAACCTTTATGTATTATAGTTTAAACCTTTATGTATTATAGTTTAAACCTTTATGTATTATAGTTTAAACCTTTATGTATTATAGTTTAAACCTTTATGTATTATAGTTTAAACCTTTATGTATTATAGTTTAAACCTTTATGTATTATAGTTTAAAACCTTTATGTATTATAGTTTAAACCTTTATGTATTATAGTTTAAACCTTTATGTATTATAGTTTAAACCTTTATGTATTATAGTTTAAACCTTTGTATTATAGTTTAAACCTTTATGTATTATAGTTTAAACCTTTATGTATTATAGTTTAAACCTTTATGTATTATAGTTTAAACCTTTATGTATTATAGTTTAAACCTTTATGTATTATAGTTTAAACCTTTATGTATTATAGTTTAAACCTTTATGTATTATAGTTTAAACCTTTATGTATTATAGTTTAAATCTTTATGTATTATAGTTTAAACCTTTATGTATTATAGTTTAAACCTTTATGTATTATAGTTTAAACCTTTGTATTATAGTTTAAACCTTTATGTATTATAGTTTAAACCTTTATGTATTATAGTTTAAACCTTTATGTATTATAGTTTAAACCTTTATGTATTATAGTTTAAACCTTTATGTATTATAGTTTAAACCTTTATGTATTATAGTTTAAACCTTTATGTATTATAGTTTAAACCTTTATGTATTATAGTTTAAATCTTATTATATTAGTTTAAATCTTTATGTATTATAGTTTAAATCTTTATGTATTATAGTTTAAATCTTTATGTATTATAGTTTAAACCTTTATGTATTATAGTTTAAATCTTTATATATTATAGTTTAAATCTTTATGTATTATAGTTTAAATCTTTATGTATTATAGTTTAAATCTTTATGTATTATAGTTTAAATCTTTATATATTATAGTTTAAATCTTTATGTATTATAGTTTAAACCTTTATGTATTATAGTTTCCCCTTCTATTTTTTTTTTCTTTCATGATTCTTTTCTCGACCTAGTTTTTTCTGATTTTCCCTGGTTTAGTTTTATTTCGTGTTTTATTTTCACTTTGCTTTCACTCTCTGTCTACGTTATACTTTCTCTATATCCTTCTCTCTCTCTCTCTCTCTCATATATATTTTCGGCTATCTTTCTATTTTGTTTTATCTCTCTGCTTCCATTGTGTTCTTATCACGTAATTACCTGTGTTATTAATCACACGTAATAACGACATAATGATGGGCTTGATGTTAAGAATAGTTTAAGGGGAGGTTTTTAGTTTGGTCCCTAGATATCCTTCAAGCTTAAGATTACACCCCCTTGAGCCCCTTTCAAGAAAAATGTGTACATTTTTCGGTAGAAAAATGTCCCGGCTGACAGCCGGTTCCTCTTAAATTACAGGCTCGCTATCGTTCGCCAGGATAAAACCGACACCTAAATGGCACGAAAGGTCTTAAAATTGACAGAAATCGGTTGAAAGTTCTTAAAATCGTCAAAATAATGGGGCAAACGTCTTACAATTAGAAAAACAATGAGGCTAAACATGAGGGAGAAAGGAGTCAAGAAAAAAATCCCTCAAGTGGAAATCTCCCCTTAAAGGGGCGTTGTTTACGGACCCCCTTCTCCCTCATGCTTAGTCCCGTTAGTTTTGAGCTTTGAAGACGTTCACCCCCATTATTTTGGCGATTTTAAGACCTTTCGCTCCATTTCCTTGCCAATTTCAAGACCTTTCGTGCCATTTAGGTGTCGATATTTTCCTGGCGAGCGATAGCGAGCCTGTTATTTAGGAGGATCCGGCCTCATCACTTTCTAGGAGGATCCGGCCTCATCACTTTTTAATTTGTTTTGTTATTTCTTAGTTGTGCTAAATTTGGCGTTTACTTGCTTAATATTCCTTCTTTCCTTGTTCCCTTGCCACCTTTTAAATTCCGGGTATAATTAACGCTCACACGATAATAATAACGGTGATGTGATGGTCGCTTCGTCTTAAGGGGAGGTATTTAGTTTGTTCCCTAGACCTCCATCAAGCTTAAAATTACACCCCCTTGAGTCCCTTTCAAGATAAATTTGTAAATTTTTCGGTAAAAAAAAATCCCGGCCGAACGCCGGTTCCTCTTAAATTACAGGCTCGCTATCGCTCGCCAGGATAAAATCGACACCTGAATGGCACGAAAGGTCTTAATATGGGGTGAAAGTTCTTTAAATCGCTAAACTAACGGGGCGAACGTTTTATAATATCAAAAGCAATGGGGCTAAACATGAGGGAGAAAGGGGTCAAGAAAAAAAATCCTCAAGTGGAGATCTCCCCTTAAGAGTCTATCTACATCGTCGTTTTCTTGTTATTTTTATATTTTTATTTGTTTTTCCTTGTTTTGTTGTTGTTGTATAATTTGTTGGTTTTCCCTTCCTGTATTTGTTTAATTTGTTTTTCTTGTTTTTGTTTTGACTTTACCTTCTTGTTTTGATTTGTTTTGGTCCTTGTTTTTGTTACATATACATTTTTGTTTGGGTTGTTGTTTCCCATTGTTTTGTTTTTCTATTGTTATAGTTTTCTTGTTTTTATCTTTCCTCCTTTCCTCGCTACCTTGCCACCTTTTAATTACAGGTATAATTAACACTCACACACTAATAATAACGATAATGATGATGGCGATAGTTTGATGATCGCTTCGTCTTAAGAGTCTACATTAATTTGTTTTGATATTTTGTCTTGTTTTTATTTCTTGTTTGATTTTCTTGTATTTATGTTTGTATGGTTTATCTTCTTTCTCTTTGTTTTGATTGTTCTCCTAGTTTTTGTTTTGCCTTTTCCTTATTGTTTTTGTTTTGAATTATTCCTTCTTGATTTGTTCTTATATTTTCTTATATATGGTTTAGGTGCTTATGTTCTGGGTGTGGTGTCCCGAGTTCGAATCCCGGGAGGACCATATGCTTTCATTAGTTTACTCAAGTACATTGGGGTTTGTAGTTGATGATTAATGTTAAGAACAGGGGTGTTACTTATTTCCTCTTTGTGTTTTGTATTTGTGTCTTTCTTGCTATTATTTCTGCTTGTCTTTGCTTTCTTGTGTTTATATAAAGTTAAACCAATTCGAATCTTTGCACTTATAACCCCAAGTTCCGAAGCATCTGGGGCCTATGATAAAGTACTGTACTGTCTCGTTCACGTTCGATACTGCTTCGAACGGGTGGGTCGCCATTCATGCTCTTGACTGGAGGTATATAGATAGTTCGATCTATTATTGTATCGCCCCAACTACTTATGCATTACCCGATTTATCTACCTGTCCGTCTATTGATGTCCTGGATAAGTTACTCTATATTTCTATCTATCTATCTATCTATCTATATATCTATCTATTGATCTGTCTATATATATATATATATCGATCTATCTTTATCTATCTATCTATCTATATGTATACAGTATATATATATATATATATATATATATATATATATATATATATACCGATATATATATATAGCTAGCTAGCTATTTGTCTTTCTATCTATCTATCTATCTATCTATCTTTATTCATCGATCTATCTGTCTTTCTATCTAGCTCTTTATCTATCTTTATATCTTTATCGATTTATCTGTCTTTCTATCTAGCTTTCTATATCTAACTATTTATCTTTATCCACCCATCTATCTATGCATTATATCTGTCTATCCATCCATCTGTCAATCTATCTATCCACCTTTCGATCTATCTATCTATTTATCTTTATCTATCCACCTCGTTTCCGACTTTCTTGCATCTATTATTCTTGCTATTATTTCCCACACTCCTGTTTCGTATAGTCTCCCCAAATCTTACTTGTATATGTATTGTCTTCATTAACTCCGTCAACGAAGTTAGGGGAGGTTATGTTTTTTGCTTCCATTTGTTTGTTTGTCTGTAAACAATATATTTCAATAAGCCGATTACCACGATATTCGGTGAGCAGATAGAATATACGCCAAGGAAGACGTTATTTAAATCAGGAGGTGTGTGATTAAGGGGACATGGGCCGGTTTTCTGGACCACTTTCTCCCGCATGTTTAGCTCCATTAGTTTTCAGATGTTAAGATGTTTGCCCCATTAGTTAATCGATGTTAAGACCTTTCGCCCCATTTCTTCGTCAATATTTAGACCTTTCGTGTGAGCCTGTAATGTTGGAAGACCCGGCCTTTGGCCGGGTAATTTTTCTACCGAAAAATGTACAAATTAAACTAGAAGGTGGATCTAATGGATTTTTTTTTTTTTTTTTTTTTTTTTTTATTTGATGGAGGTCTAGGGAGAAAACTAGAAAAATAATGAATACATGCACAAATAATGAATACATGCACAAATAATGAATACAGGCACAAATCGCCCAAAACGTGAACCATCCCCCCCCCTTCAGTGCATACCTCCGCCAGCATAGGCAGAGGTAGGCGCTCTTCCAAGCACCCCTCTAGTTTATATTGTACTCATCCCCTTTTGAAGTATATATTTACAACCTTTCCTTCAGTAACTTCTATTTTATTATCCCTTTCCATTGAGTTTTGATTAAGAAGTTTCACACAATCCTACCTCTTAATTAATCCAGCCCCGAGAGAACCCGTCGCCCGCGTAATCATCATAGTTTTTGTCGTTTGTTTGTTATGTTTGTTGTTTCCCTTCAGAGTGTAAAATGTGGTGGTTATTGACGAGTGTGTCGGTGGCATCAGGTGGGAGAGAGAGAGAGTGTGAGTGAGAGTGTGTGTGAGTGAGAGTATGTGTGAGTGTGAGAGTACGTGAGTGTGAAAGTGAGTGTGTGAGAGCAAGGGTCTGTGTGTGTGTGTGTGTGTGTGTGTGTGTGTGTGTGTGTGTGTGTGTGTGTTACTCAGTTACTTGTTCGTCAAGGGGAATCCACGCAATGCGAGCTAAGCTCATTATTATCGCGCCTCCTTAACTGGGAATGTATTGCGTGAAATGCATGTTAAGTGTTTTATGTACTGTTGGAATGGCTGTGGATGTGTGTGTAGTCTGTGTGTGTGTGTGTGTGTGTGTGTGTGTGTGTGTGTGTGTGTGTGTGTGTGTGTGTGTGTGTGAGAGAGAGAGAGTGTGAGAGCAAGTGTGAGAGCAAGTGTGTGTGTGTGTGTGTGTGTGTGTGTGTGTGTGTGTGTGTGTGTGTGTGTGTGTGTGTGTGTGACAGAGAGAGAGTTACATAGATACTGACCACACAGACAATCGAAGTGTTAAGGACTTTATTCGAGTAAAGATATCAAACCCTCAAACAAAATGCTTACATTGCATACATTGATTATAGTTAAATACACGATTTTTACATTTTAACATGAAATTACTGTTAAATTTGAAAGTGGAAGAGAGGAATAGCAGAGGGATAGTGAGAGTGAAGGGGGAGGGGGAGGGGGAGGGATGGAAGGAAGGAAGGAAGGAAGGAAGGAAGGAAGGAAGGAAGGAAGGAAGGATGGATGGATGGAAGGAAGGAAGGAAGGAAGGTTGGAAGGAAGGAAGGAAGGAAGGAAGGAAGGCCCAATAGATAAATATGTGATAATTTATAAAAAGTTTGTATTGACAAATATGACAATATTAGCTGCGAAGCTACTTAGTCGTGTGAGGAAGGAAGGGAGGGAGGGAGGGAGGGAGGGAGGAAGAAAGAGAGGGAGGGAGGGAAGAGGAGTAGAATGAAGGGAGGGAGGGAGGAGGAGTAGAATGAAGGGAGGAAGGAAGAAAGAAAGGGAGGGAGGGAGGAGGGAGGGAGGAATGGAGGGAGGGAGGGAGTGAGTGGAGGGAGGAAGGGAGGAGAAAGGAAGAGGAAGGGAGGAAAGAAAGAATGAAGTGAGGGAGGGAGGGGGGAAGGAGGAAGGAAGGAGTTAGGATGGGATAGAGGGAGCAAATAAAGAAAGGAAAAGGTGCAAATTATGAAGAAAGAAGGAAGGAAGGAAGGAGGGACAGAACAAAGAAAGGAAGGAGAGAGAGAGGAAGGATAAAAGGAAGGAGGAAGGATGGGATAGAGGGAGTAAATGCCGGAAGGAAAGGAAGGGAGATTATAAGTATTACAGGAAGGAAGGTATAAAGGAGAAATAGAAGAAAGGAGAAATAACGAAGCAAGAAAGGAGAAATAGAAAGAATAAAGGAGAAATAGAAAGAATAAAGGAGAAATAGAAAGAATAAAGGAGAAATAGAAGAAAGAAAGGAGGAACAAGGAAGCAAGAAAGGAGAAATAGAAAGAATAAAGGAGAAATAGAAGACAGAAAGGAGAAACAAGGAAGAAATAAAGGAAGAGAAATAGAAGAAAGGAAGGAGAAATAGAAGAAAGGAAGGAGAACTAGAAGAAAAGAAAGGAGAAATAGAAGAAAAGGAGAAATAGAAAGCATAAAGGATAAATAGAAGAAAGAAAGGAGAATCAAGGAAGAAATAAAGGAAGAGAAATAGAAGACAGAAAGGAGAAATAAGGAAGGAAGGAAGGATGGGTAAGCGAGAGTAAATAATGGAAAGAAGGGATGGAGATAATAAATAAAGAAGGAATAATTATAAGGAAGGAAGGAAGGAAGGAAGGAAGGAAGGAAGGATGAACAAATGCTTGATATATTAAAATTTGGTATATATAAAATTTGGAATGACGAAATCTGAGAAAATTATTAAGTAAATGTGCAAGTAAGAACATGGATAAGAAAGTGAGTCAAAAGTAAGCAAGCGTTTAAGTAGATGTGTAAGTAAATAAGTGAGTGAGTAAGTGAATACATATAAAAGCAAATATGTAATAAATAAGTAAGTAAACAAGTAAAGGAAGTAAGCAAGTTAGTCAGGTAAGAAGGAATAATAAGGCACAGGTAATAAGTTGGCCAGATATAAATTTAGCGTTGACGAGCGTGCCAACAACACCAGCTGGAGCGAAGTTATATAGACGCTAATAATGACGCATATGAGAGAGAGAGATTTACATAGATTTACATAGATACACTGGCCACACAGATCTTACGATCCCTACGAGGTGACCAGGACTTAATCCTAATAGAGATAGCAACCCTAAGAGAAGTGGAGGGAAAGGATAGCAAAGATGAAGGCTCTCTCCCCACCCTCCGCTCCCTCCGGCAATATGCCGTACATGAAAATAGTTAGAAGTGAATAACCTTGCAGGGCTTGGAAATCGCCTGAAGGAATTTATAGTATAGTTAGAAATGGAAAGGAAAAGGCATGCACACTTTCACTTTTTTTTTTTTTTTTTTTTTCCCTTTTCCAACTGAAAACTTTTTCATTTCCGCCAGGTTCTCTTATCAGTGATCAGCTTCTACTGCAGACCAACTTTTCTGTGATATGTGTCTAACCTTTTTTTAAATGTGTATATCGAGTCACTGTCAATAACTTCATTAGGGAGCTTATTCCACTCATTAATAATACTGTGGGTGAAGAAATTTTTAGTTATGTCTAGGTTCGCTTTCCTGCCTGTTAGTTTTAATTTGTTTCCTCTTGTGGAACCTTCTTTGGCTATCTTAAATAGATTATTAGAATTTACGTTACTAAAGCCTTTTAGTATCTTAAAACACTCTATCAGCTGTCCCCTTATCTCCGTTTCTTAAGCGAAAACAGGTCGAGTTCTCTTAATCTCTCATTATATGGCTTATTTCTAAGGGAAGGGATTAACTTTGTTGCTCTACGCTGAACGGATTCTAGTTTCTCTATGTCTTTTTTTAAGTAGGGAGACCAAAACTGCACAGCATACTCCAGATGTGGCCTCACAATACTTTTATATAGTGGTACAACTATGTCTTTACTATGACAATGAAAATTTCTTTTAATGAAACCTAGCGCTCTATTTGCTTTGTTAGATGCTGCGGTGCATTGGCTTGTAGATTTTAGATTTTCATTGATAAGCACTCCTAGGTCTTTTATCTGTGATACGCTCTTTATCTTTTCTCCATTCATATGGTATTCGTATTTGTTGTTTCGGGAGCCTATTTGTAGTATCAGGCATTTGTTTACGTTAAAGGGCATCTGCCAATTTTCTGACCACTCTGATATCTTGTTTAAATCTGATTGCAGGCTACTTCTATCGCTTTCTGATATTATTGCATTTCCTATTTTAGTGTCATCGGCGAATTTGGAAATTATGTTATTATTGCCGTTGTCTAAATCATTAATATATATTATGAATAATAATCGGGCCAGAACTGAACCCTGTGGGACTCCACTAGTCACCGGAGTCCATTCTGATTCCACTCCATTAATAATTACTCTTGTTTTCTTTCGCTTAACCAATTCCTTATCCAATTAAGTGTGTTGCCTTGTATTCCTAGATTCTCGACCTTCTGAAGTAATTTATTATGAGGGACCTTGTCGAAGGCCTTCTGGAAGTCCAAGTACACTATATCAAGACTTTTGGTAAAATCATTAATCTTAAATAGGTTGTCATAAAATTCGATAAGGTTCGTTAGGCATGATTTTTTTGCTCTGAAAGCCGTGTTGACTATTATTAATAAGATTATTATTCTCTATGAAAAGTACAAGTTCGTCTCTTATAATTGATTCTAATAGTTTTACAACAACGGAAGTTAAGCTAATGTGTCTGTAATTCCCTGGTTGTTTTTTATCTCCCTTTTTAAATATTGGTGTAATATTCGCTGTCTTCCAGTCAGTGGGTAATTGTCCATGTTGGAGTGACATGTTAAACATTTTGGTTAGGGTCCGGCAACTTCATCTTTGACCATTTTTAGGATTTTAGGGATGAATAGGTCTGGGCCGGGAGATTTATTTATTTTCAGTAATTCAATCTGTCTAGTGACGCTTGATTGGCTAATTTTGAAGTCAGGAGCACAATGTTGCTTGTTTGATTAGTAGCTTGTGGAGTGTTCGTGTTGGCAGCAGTGGTAAAAACGGAGCTGAAATAATTGTTAAGTGTAGAGGCTATGTCTTTGCTATATGTTTCTAGAACACCTTGAGTGTTAAGTATGGGTCCTATCCCGCTTTTGATTTGTCTGCTACTGTTTATGTATCTGTACAATTGCTTAGGATTAGTTTTACTATATTTAGCTATGCTTATTTCATAATTCCTCTTTGCTGTTTTTATTAGTGATTTTACTTTTCTTCTGGCGGCCAGGTATTGCTTACATATGGTATTATTCTTTGTTTCTCTCTTTAAGTTGTATAAACGATTTCTTTCCCTAATTGCTCTACTGATATTTATATCGTACCAAAGGGGTTTGTTTATTTTCTTACTGTGTCTTTTACGCATTGGGATATGTTTCTTTGAGCACTCATGAATATTTCTTTAAATCTTTCCCATGTATCGTCAATGTTGGTGAGACCTTCGAGATGCAGATTAATATCTTTTAGGTCATTTCTTAGGCTATTGAAGTCTGCCATATTATAGTTGGGAATAAAAGTTTCACTAGTGCTGTTTGTGTGCGACATATTAATTTGGAGCCTGACGATATTATGATCACAATTAGATATTAATTCCCCAACTTCTAAGTCAGAAATTAAATTTTCGTGGGTCGTTATTACTAGGTCTAAATATTATCTCCCCTCGTGGGTTTCTGGACTAATTGATATAAGAAGTTATCTTTAATAAATTCGGTCATTTTTTCTGATGCATGGCCAGACCCTTTTACATCTCCCCAATGAATATTAGGAAGATTAAAATCGCCTATTATAAGGGTTTCTTTTGTTGATAGAGTTTTTTCTAAATTATTGTATAAGTCTATATCCTCTTGATAGGTATGAGTTGGAGAAAGATATACGACAACCACATTAATGTCTATATCCTTGTTATTAATTTTCACACATAACAGTTCTGAGTTATTAGAAGGAATTTGAACCTCAAGTGAGCATATATTTTCTTTGATATACAGTAATACACCTCCTCCTCTCTTACCTACTCTGTCCTTGTGATATAGTTTATAGGAATTGATCTGATATTCGTGTGTGAAATCGATATTGTTGGTGGCCTATATACGTTTCTGTTATCGCAATTATATCTATTTCTTCATTTAGTAACATAATTCTTAGTTCGTCTATCTTATTTCGTAGACTTCTGGCATTAAAATACATTAATTTGATTGCTTGTTTATTCTCTCTCGATCTTTTGTAAGTGGGGGAATCCGACAGCAGTGGACACGTTCGTGTTTGGAGAGAAATAGGAGAGAGAGAGAGAGAGAGAGAGAGAGAGAGAGAGAAGGAGAGAGAGAGAGAGAGGGAGAGAGAGAGAGAGAGAGAGAGAAGGAGAGAGAGAGAGAGAGAGAGAGAGAGAGAGAGAGAGAGAGAGAGAGAGAGAGAGAATGAATAAATAGGTGTTTGGGTCCTGTGTCTGCATGCTATGTAAGTATTGTGTGTGTGTGTGTGTGTGTGTGTGTGTGTGTGTGTGTGTGTGTGTGTGTGTGTGTGTGTGTGTGTGTGTGTGTGCGTGTGTGTGTGTGGTGTGGTGTGGTGTGTTGTGTGTTCGTGTGTGCGTGTGTGTGTGTTGTAGAATTGGAGGAAAGAAATGGAGAAAGTTAGGGGGTTGGGTGGAAAGAAGGAATGAGGATAGTTATGTGTAAGGAAGAAAGGAAGGAATGGTGAATGAAAGAATGAATGGATGGATGGATGGATGAATGAATGATGGATGGATAAGTGGATGCTAGTTATGTGGATTAGTAGATGGGTGGGTGGAAGGAAGAAAGGAAGGAATGGTGGATGAATGAATAAATGAATGATGGATGGATACGTGGATGCTAGTTATGTAGATTAGTGGATGGGTGATTGAAGGAAAGGAAAGAAAGAAAGAAAGAAAGAAGACAGTACTTGTTAATTTTATTGCATTCCTCCTCCCAATCATTGCAGACTATAAACTAAATTGTCGTGTTTGATAGCCTGTTAACTAGATGGTATGACTATATTATGAATTATATCGTGATACTCAACCTATAGTCTCTCTCTCTCACACACACACACACACACACTCTCTCTCTCTCTCACACATAAACACACACACACTCTCTCTCACACATAAACACACACACACTCTCTCATTTTATAGAACCCTACCTAACCAGCAATTATTATAAGTTTACCATTTGGATGATTACTCTCCCCCTCCCCCCCCTTCTCACCTCTCTCTCTCTCTCTCTCTCTCTCTCTCTCTCACTTTCTCCCCCCCCCCCCTTCCTCTCTGTCTATTAACCAGCCACTCACCTAACCAGTAATCACAAGTATATATCACCCACCAGAAACTCTTATCTGCTAATTGGCTTCCTTATAGGGCTGTTTGGGAATCACAGGTGCATGTTTGTCCTCTAGTCATTTCGTCTACCAGTAATTTCGTCTACTACCAGTCATTTCGTCTATCAGTCATTCCGTCTACCAGTCATCTCGTCTATCAGTCATTTATTCTACTAGTAATTTCATCTACCAGTCTATTCCCCATCCAGTCTGTTCGTCCATGGAAAATTTCGTCTACCTGTACTTTAGTTTATCAGTTATTTCGTTCAATGGTCTTTTTCTTTACCAGCATTTGTGTTGTTTTATTTGTCTTGCAGGGTTTTCGTCGTCCATTATTTCGTCTACCAGTTAATTCTTCTACCTGTCATTTCGTCTCCCACTCAAATGGCACAAAACGTCTTAAAATTGACAAAACAAAAATGGATATAAACTAATGGGGCGTTTGACTTACAAACTTAAAACTAATAGGGTGTTATACTTAAAGTAACAAAATCAAATAGGGCTTAACATGAGGGGGAAGGAGATCCAGAAAACCAGACCAGACCAGATGTCTGGAGTAAAGTAGGAAAGAAGAGCAATTGGACAGAGGAAGAACAAGCGGAGAAGTGAGAAGTACAGTAGAAGACTGAAAGTTCTCGGGCTCAACCAAGTTGCAGTTAGTTTAGTTAGTTAAAATAGGACTTCAGAGGCTATCAACCCTATTGGATTATCAAGCCAGCACACTGTAAGTCAAGGATAAGGTCAGAACTGGAGCCTCTCTGCGATAACTCCAGTCCCTTGTAAGTTGCACCCCTTTAAGAGGAGATTTCCACTTGAGGGATGTATTTCTGGACCCCTTTCTCTCTCATGTTTAGCCCCATTGCTTTTTAGATTTTAAGACGCTCGCCCACTTTAGTTTGGCGATTTTAAGAACTTTCGCCCCATTTCTGTCAATTTTAAGAACTTTCGTGCCATTTAGGTGTCGATTTATTCCTGGCGAGCGATAGCGAGCCTGAAATTTTAGAGGAACCGGCCTTAGGCCGGGACATTTTTCTACCGAAAAATGTACAAATTTATCTTGAAAGGGGGTCTAGGGGGTGTAATTTTAAGCTTGATGGAGTTCTAGGGAAGAGACTAAATACCTCCCCTTAACCGTCTATAAATAATAATGAACTGAATACTCAAAGGTTCCTCGGTGCGTGGCTGATAAAGAATGGAGTGTCTTATCGTTTTCTCTGATTTCCAAAGGGCAAACTAAAATAGTTCCGATACATGCGTAATGTAGTGTTATTGAAACATCTGCAAGGGGGAGAGAAATGGGGCTAAATAATTGATACACTATTTAAATTTGTATTTGTATTCTTATTATTGTTATCTATATTTATATTATTTATATTTATATTATTATTATAATTACAATTATGTCTCCGATAAAACTGGCTCACGTGTATTTGTGAGATATACAGTACTTAAGGGGAGGTTTCTACTGGAGGCATTTTTTTTCTGGACCCCTTTCTCCCTCATGTTTAGCCCCATTGCTTTTGAGATTTTAAGACGTTCGCCCTAGTAGTTTTGACATTTTAAGACATTTGGCCCCATTTCTGTCAATTTTAAGACCTTTCGTGCCATTAAGGTGTCGATTTTTTTCCTGGCGAGCGATAGCGAGCCTGTAATTTAAGAGCAACCGGCCTCCGGCCGGGACATTTTTCTACCGAAAAATGTACAAATTTATCTTGAAAGGGGGTCTAGGGGGTGTAATTTTAAGCTTGATGAAAACGTAGGGAACAAACTAAATACCTCCCCTTAATATTAATGACTCATGTTTGGTGGGTTAGAATTAAATGAAATAAATTTCGGCCCGAGTTGCGTCGGGACACTTAAAAATCCTTGTATGGTATTCTGGAATATGGATCCTACGACTAGGTATGAATTGAAATTGCATTCGCCTAGTGGGTTTCCCTTCTCCCTAACATAAATAGGATAGAAGGTTGAGTGTCTTTTAGACTGCCGTGGTGGAGTTGGTTAAAGCGTCGGCTATCGTCCTGACGGTCGACGGTTCGAACCCCACTGAGAGATTAAAACATTTAGTGACTCACGTGTATTTGTGAGATATATATATATATATATATATATATATATATATATATATGTCATCCAGACTAACAATAAAATACCCACACACCATGTTCGTGAAAGATGTGTTACCATCACCCTCTGCGGCGCTAATGCCACTTCCGGATGCACGAGTCTATGAATACCAATATGGGGGTACTGGTGATGGTACTGGTGATGGTGGGGGGGGGGAGTTAGACGTCCGGTTGTGAGGGAGATCCGGTTGTAAGGGATGTCGGCTAGTTAGGTGTCGATTTCTTCCTGGCTCGCGATAGCGAGCCTAATATTTAGGAGGAAACGAAGGAGGGTATTGCTTTTCTTTTAAGCTTGATGGAAGTCTAGGGAGCAAACTGATGACAAAATAAATAATAATAATAATACATAAGTAAATAAATACTATATAACAAATTATAATAAACCCCGTATTATCCATACTAACCAAAACAGACACCCCTCACGCGGAGTTTATGTTGGTGATTAATATATATATATATATATATATATATATATATATATATATATATATATATATATATATATATATTTATTTTTTTTTTTTTTTTTTTTTTTTTTTTTTTTTTTTCCCTTTGTGGCGCTAACCCGGACAGTACCGGCGCCTCCTTTTAACTTTATTCTGGCTGCTATTAGACGATTGTATTCAGCTTAAAAGGGGCCTCCAACAATGACCAGGCTTTGAACTATCTCCCTTAAGGGGAGATTTTTAGTTTGGTCCCTGAATATCCTTCAGGCTTAAGATTATACCCCCTTGAGCCCCTTTCAAGATAAATTTGTAAATTTTTTCGGTAGAAAAATGTCCCGGCTGAAAGCCGGTTCCTCTTAAATTACAGGCTCGCTATCGCTCGCCAGGATAAAATCGACATCTAAATGGCACGAAAGGTCTTAAAATTGACAGAAATGGGTTGAAAGTTCTTAAAATCGTCAAAATAATGGGGGCAAACGTCTTAAAATTAGAAAAACAATGGGGCTCAACATGAGGGAGAAAGGAGTCCAGAAAAAAATCCCTCCAGTGGAAATCTCCCCTTAACCCTCCATACTACCACACATATACTGTACATATCCTTCTCAAACTACACACAAACTCGTCTAAAGTATAGATAGAATTACATTTAAAAGACGTCGTTGGTTACGGAAGGCGGTAAGGGGAGATTTCCACTCAAGGGATTTTTTTCTGGACCCCCTTCTCCCTCATGTTTAGCCCAATTGTTGTTTTTAGATTTTATGACGTTCGCCCCATTAGTTTGGCGATTTTAAGAACTTTCGCCCCATTTCTGTCAATTTTAAGACCTTCCGTGCCATATAGTTGTCGATTTTTTCGTGGTGAGCGATAGCGAGCCTGTATTGTAAGAGGAACCGGCAATTTTCTACCGAAAAATGTACACATTTAACTTGAAAGGGTTTCTAGGGGGTGTTTATTTAAGCTTGATGGAGGTCTAGCGAGGACACTGAAAAAAGAAAAAGAAAAAGAAAACCAATAAATATATCAACAAACCAACAACAATATTAACCCTGTCCGCTTAATGCAACTGTGGCCACTCTTCGGATTCAGGAGTCTATGAATAGCAATGTGTGGGTGGGGTGGGGGGTGGGAGAGGTGGTGGTGGTGGTGGTGATGGTGGCAGGAGAGGTGGAGGAGGGTATATGTGCTGGAGGAGGTGGTGGTGGTGGGGGGGGGGGGTGGGGAGGCAGGAGAGGTGGAGGAGGGTATATGTGCTGGAGGAGGTGGTGGTGGTGGTGGAGGGTGGGTGGAGGCAGGAAAGGTGGAGGAGGGGATATGTGCTGGTGGTGGTGGTGGTGGTGGTGGTGGGGGGGGGGGGGAGGCAGGAGAGGTGGAGGAGGGTATAATGTGCTGGTGGTGGTGGTGGTGAGGTGGTGGAGGGGGTGGAGGACAGGAGAGGGGAGGAGGGTATATGTGCTGGAGGAGGTGGTGGTGGTGGTGGAGGGGGTGGGGGGGCAGGAGAGGTGGAGGAGGGTATATGTGCTGGTGGTGGTGGTGGTGGTGGAGGTGGGGGTGGAGGGGGGGGTGGGGGAGGCAGGAGGGGTGGAGGAGGGTATATGTGCTGGTGGTGGTGGAGGGGGGGGGGGAGGCAGGAGAGGTGGAAGAGGGTATATGTGCTGGAGGTGGTGGTGGTGGTGGTGGTGGAGGCAGGAGAGGTGGAGGAGGGTATATGTGCTGGAGGTGGTGGTGGTGGTGGTGGTGGAGGGAGGAGAGGTGGAGGAGTGTATTATGTGCTGGAATGTATGTACAGTCGCGTTAAGGGAGGATGGGCGTATTTATTTTCTCATTTCTTTATCATGTTTAAAGTTTCCTCCCCAGACCTCCATCAAGCTTAAAAAAGCACCCCCTAGACCCCCTTTCAAGATAAATTTGTAAAAGCCGATTCCTCTTAAAAATACAGGCTCGCTAACGCTCGCCAGGAAAAAATCGACACTTAAATGACACGAAATGTCTTAAAATTGACAACGAAATGGGGCGAAATGTTTTAAACTCCTCAAGCGAATGGGCCAAACGTTTTACAATATCAAAACTAATGGGGCTAAACATCCATGTTGAATAGGGTGTGTAAAGGTAGACACATGTTTGTGTATCTCACTCGAAACGCGATGAAATAAAGTTTAGATAGTGACGATACCAATTATTGATGAATATATACTTGGTGCCGCGACATTACTTATTTGGCCGACTGTACCTCCGAAATTTCGCAATAAGGGTCAAAATGTACGAACCTACTACGGATACGAATAATCTAATTTATTGATTTCACTCCCAGCACCAAACACCTCCCAATGAAACTTAATGAAAGCATGTGATCGTCCCGGGATTCGAACCTGGGTTACCCCATACAGATGATAAACACTCTAACCATTACACCATCATACATATACATTAACTACAAAGCTATGTAGACTATTTATTGAAAAGCCAGTGTTATCCAAATATCAATACAGACATATCTAATTGCACACTGAAAAACATAGGGGGTTAGAGACTATGGTACGCGAGTGTACAGTACAGTACAGTATATACATAACATACCACCTAACTTTATAAATACTATTATACAAAATAGAAGTGCTAACTCTCTTATACCGGCAAAATACTGAATTATCGATAGTCCCTGATACGATCTTTTATAGTATTAATAGTTAGTTAAAATGGGAATTCAGAGGCTATGAACCCTTCTGGATTATTAAGCCAGCACACTGTAACTCAAGAATAGCGTCAGAACTGGAGCCCATTTTCGAGAACTCCAGTCCCTCGTATATATAGAAAACGGGATAATATTATTCATTATATATATATACTGTATACAAGACGACTGAGCTTTTTCAATCATTAAACGGACTTAGTTTTTGTATTTCAACCGTTAAGGGGTGATTTTTTCTGGAACCCATTCTCCCTCATGCTTAGCCCCATTAGTTTTAAGATTTCAAGAAGTTTGCCCCACTAGTTAAGCAATTTTAAGACTTTCTGACCCATTTCCTCATCACTTTTAAGACCATTTGTGTGATTTAGGAGTCGATTTCCAACTGGCTCTTAGCAGGCCGGTTCCAAGGGGGCTCTTGGACCTATTTATAAAGCTTGATGGAAGTCTAAGAAAACATTTAATTCCCTTTTAAGAGGCTTAAAGTTTGTATCTAGTTATTATGTGTTCTTTATATGCACTTCTAGTTTTGCTTTCCTATCTCCTTTAACAACCTTTCTCGGATAATTGAAATATTTTGTCTGTATATTTTATTGTTTTCCTCTTCGTTTTCTCCAATTAGTTCCCCCTTGAATTTTCCTCCGTTTTTCTGATTATTTTTGTGCTCCGTTTTCTGTTCACTTTTTCCTCCGTTTTCTGTTCACGCTTCCGTCAAAATTCCTCATTCCCCCCCCCCCCCTCTTTTTCTTTGTACATGTTTTGTCTCTAAAGTTGCCATGCGTGTCTATTTTACTTTCGTCTTCGCTGTCTTGTCTCATTCATAATTACCTTGCCATATTCTGTGTCTCTTAAATGGTTTGTTGTCTTCCATTTTCAGCAATATCTTACTTTAATGATGTTGATGTTCGTTTTCTATGCTTTACACGTCCGTCAAACTATCTCCCCCTTCCTCCATTTTTGTTTATAACTTTCCTTTCGTGACCAGAATTATTATGCTCGATGAATAACAGCTTTGACTGTAATGTGTAATAGTTTGGTTATTTATTTATTCGTGACCTATTTATCTTCATATCAGGCTAATAATTACATACTCTCGCTCTCACACACACACCCACACCCTCTTTCTCTCTCTCTTATTGGAATTTATTTTTTACTAGCAGGGGTACCCGGCGTTGCCCGGGTAATCACCATAATCACCATCACTACTACTACCATAATCACCATCATCAATCACTACTACCACAATCATCACAATACTACTACTACCATAATCACCGGCCTCGACCTCCCTGTGCCTCATTAAACGGCGACCTCGATTTCGGCCGCTAAATGACCTCCGATTTTAGATCTGACCTCATCCGTACCCCCATTTAAAATGGGGGCATGCGAACAACTTTCGTTCATAACACCTTTTCGATCGGAGGCCTCCTTCTGCCCCAAACGGCCATTTTTTTTCGCATTTTTTTCGCTCCCGTATACTACATAAGTTCTGCCGAAAATTTTATTAAACAAAAGTGTCTCTGATTTCCACTAAACTCGCCTAAAACCATCTCCAAAGCCTGAGATTTCCAACGGTGCCCCACACTCCCACCTGGTACCAAAACTGTGGGAGGAGTTTAGTAACAAAGGTCGGGTAACTGAGAAACAGACAAACATTGACCTTTATTTATTAAGATCTACATAACAGGTTAATCATATCCATCCACCTATATCCCCCTCTCTCACATTCTCTATCTCTCTCTCTCTCTCTCTATCTCTCTATTATTGACATTCAGTTATGTTTACATAGCAGGTTAATCATATCCATCCACCTATAACCCCCCCCCCCCCTCTCTCTCTCTCTTTTATTGACATTCAGTTATGTTTACATAGCAAGTTAATCATATCCATCCACCTCTGCCCCTCTCTCAGCTTATATTTCCATGCCCCAGTAGATATATTGAAAAGCTTGAATCCATAATGTTATATGTCATATCTACTTGAACTTTGGCTACAACATTCTTACTCCATTGTTCTAATGATTTTAATGGAGGCCCCTTCTTCATCTATATTTCAAGCTGATTAAACGGAGGGAGTAGAAGGTGGGGAGAGAGCCTTCTAGTCAACCCTATGACGATTTTGACAGTTTAATCTGACTATCATTAGAAGATTGTATACAAGTTAGGAATGATCTGTTGGACTATTAAAGGTAAAGACTCTGACTTCTATAATTATAAACTTCTAAATCTGAATATAATCGTCTAATAATAGCCAGAAAACAGAAAAGAAATGCGTCATCGTATCTTTTTAAGGTTAAGTAAGTCATTCTATTTAATAACAATAAGTAGTGTGGCACTAAGAACATACTGTACTGCTTAAGGGGGGCCGCAAGGTCTGTGCAGTCAATGTACACTCTTCAGTTATCTCCCGCCAATTGTTTGAATTTGGCGCGCACGGAGACGGACCCGGCCGACCAATCAGCTTACGGCAGCCGGATTTAGGAGTTTTGAATTTGGCGAACGCGGCGTCTCTAATCCCAGTTTAATTCGGCGTTTTTAATTTCGGTGCTCAGTCAGTCTCTCTTTCTTTCTCTTTCTTTCTCTCTCTCTCTCTCTCTCCATCCCTCTCCTCTGATTGCTTTTACCCGCCATTAAGTTTTGGCGGGTTTTATTGGCGCGCTTTTTCACAGAGTGCCTAATTGATTTATTGAGCACAAGGCCAAATGTGTGTTATTGGATTGTGTCTGGCGATTGGTGATGGATCCCAAATGGATTCTTGGTGAGCCGTTTTCTGGGAACCCGGTATAGTAGATTAGGGATTTTGAGCGTCGATTAGCATTCTTAACCCTTTGAGTACCAGCGACGTGTCATATATTATTTTAGCTATATTTAGAGTATTATGCAGCTCAAGAAAGATCTGTGGTAGTTAAAAGGGTTGATTGAGATAGTTTGAAGCCTTATTATTGTCCTTCCTAAGCTGAATATATCGTTTAATGGTTGCCAGAATATGATGAAAAGGACGTCTTTGGTACTGAATGGGTTAACCCCTTCACCATCATTACGCAATATTCATCATAATTATGGTTACCATTTGACGACTTTCTTTAGTTTGTAATCTACCTATACGATTCAAAGGGGTAAATACGATCTTAACCCAAGAACGGCACGTCATTGGAGGTTCAAACACTCCTGCCAAGCAAGGATATTTTAGTTCATTCCCACCTAAAATCATAATTTTACCATAAATATTGTTATTACTTATTCATAGACGCCTATTTTACGTTTAATATGAAGATATTAACATGTAACATCAATAAAACAAGTGGAAATAGTATTTGGGGGTGAAATAGACAAATTATTGCTGACCATCCAGTCATGAGGTGAGAGGCAAACGAGACGTATATCCTCCTTATTCGAGGCCTGAAGGCAGACTGATGTCTCTCTCTCAATTTCTTTATCTTCCCACGCTCTCTATATGCGTACTAGACAACCTTGGAACCGGGTTGGAGATATTGGCGCGATAAATAAACCAATAAACAAGGGAATAAGAGGAATAATAGGTGATAATTGAAGGGGGAAGGAGGGGGTTTTGACACATTTGGAGGAGTGATAGGAGGTATGGAGAGGAATTATCTCACTTAATCACACATTCCTTTGTTTTGAGTGCTACTGGGGTTTTTTTTTTTAGGCCTAGGATCTTAGGAGTCCCGTCGCCTTCCACCACCAAAACCTCTTAAGTCTCCTCACCACTCCTGGGTTAATAAACCTTCTTAGTAACATAGGTCCTTTTTAAACTGCATAAAATCATCTAATCTTAGCCAGAATCAAAGGTAAAAAGGCGTCCTGTGGCTGAAGGAGTTAATTATTACAACAAAGTATTTTATATACCGGTAATCTACTGGTTTTATTAATATACATTAAACCCTTGACGAATATGAAGCATTTTAACAGGATTATTCTGGCTATCATTAGACGATTTTATTCAGCTTACAAGGGACCTGTGGCACTGAACTATAATACAAAAAAACTATAGTTCAGTGATTGAGTTGGTTTTGACCCCTTTAATCCCTAGACATCTTACCCGAACAGCATAAAATCGTCTAATGATAGCCGGAATACAAGGCAGACACGCTCCCTCCTATATTGAAAAGGCTAACAGATTTGTATTCATTCTCTCTCTCTCTCTTATCTTTGCTATCTGTGCTATCCTTTCCTTCCACTTTCTCTTAGGGTTGCTATCTCTATTAGGATTAAGTCCTGGCCACCTCGCAGGGATCGTAAGATCTGTGTGGCCAGTGTATCTATGTAAATATATGTAATTCTATCTATCTATCCATCCATCCATCTATCTTAATAATATAATACATGATCGCGGACTTGTGATATATAAGAAGGATGACAGAGTTCAGCGAGTGGATTAACATGCTCACCTATAAAAACACTACCCAGACCAACTACCCTGCAAACACTACCCAGAGCAACTACCCTGCAAACATAACAGGCAACTACCCTGCAAAACACTACCCAGAGCAACTACCCCTGCAAACACTCCCAGGCACTACCCTGCCAAACACTACCAGAGCAACTACCCTGCAAACCCCTAACAGAGACAATACCCTGCAAAAACTACCAGAGCAACTACCATGCAACACACCCGAGCAACTACCCTGCAAACACTACCCAGAGCAACTACCCTGCAAACACTACCCAGAGCAACTACCCTGCAAACACTACCCAGAGCAACTACCCTGCAAACACTACCCAGAGCAACTACCCTGCAAAAACACACCCAGAGAAACTACCCTGCAAAACACTACCAGAGCAACTACCCTGCAAAACACTACCCAGAGCAACTACACCTGCAAACACCTAACCCAGAGTATCATACCCTGCAACACTATCCCAGAGCAACACTACCCGCCACACACCACAATTACACCAGAGCAACACGTGACCCGCATTATACACTCACCCAGAGCAACTACCTGCAAACACTACCCAGGCAACGACCTGCAAACACTACCCAGAGCAACTACCCTGCAAACACTACCCAGAGCAACTACCCTGCAAACACTACCCAGAGCAACTACCCTGCAAACAATAATCATTCACTAAAGAGACATTGATATTTTGTTTAGCATGAACATTAAAAAAAGCAAACTGGTTACATAAAATAGGATTATAGAATTCAGAGAAGCAGATTATCCTTCTTACATAATTATTAAAAAAATAAATAAACGGACAAATTTTTCGAGTTAACAATAATTTACCAAACACATATTTATAATTTTTGCCCTAAGACTAAAAAACAAATTAAGGAGAGATGAGCCGTTTTTCTGGACTCCCTTCTTCCTCATGTTTAGCCTCATTAATTTTCAGATTATAAGACGTTCGGACCATTAGTTTGACGATTTTAAGACCTTTCGCCCCATTTCTTTGTCAATATTAAGATTGTTCGTGTCATTTAGGTGTTGATTTTTACCTGGCTAGCGATAGCGAGCCTGTATTTTAAGAGGAACCGGCCTTTGGCCGGAATTTTTTCCATCGAAAAATGCACAAATTTATCTTGAAGGAGTTTCTGGAGGGGTAGGGGGGGGGGGGGGGTAAGCTTGATGGAGGTCTAGCGAGGAAACTAAAAAATACCTGAATCACTGAATTAATATGCCAAAAACCCGGCCACTGCCCCCTTAATAAGAGCATTGTGAGTGATTCATAGCGTGTAATATATCTCCGTCATGTGGCTTTGTTACCCCCACACACACACGCACACACCCCATCCCTTTCTCTCTCTCTGTCTCTCTTATGTGTGTGTCTCTCTCTATGACTCTCACTCACTCTATCTCTATCGCTCTCTCTTTATCTGTGTATGTGCGTGTGTGTGTGGTGTAAGTTCATCCCTCTTCTTCTTCTTCTTCTTCTTCTTCTTCTTCTTCACGTGTATGACCCTATACATCTGTTGTACTCGTAAAGCTCTTGTGATCTCGTCTGCTTGTGTCCTTTCTCCGGTTGGTGTTTCCCCGATGCCATTTCCTATTCCACCATCAGTCATACTTCGTCATTTTTTAGGGGTGTCAATTCCTACACCCGTTATGTTGTATGTTTACATCTGTACTTGCTGTAATTATTATGGATATTGTTCCTTATATGTTATGCGTATGCCCAACAATCATCTTGTTTTACTCCATCACCACCTCCTCCCTCTTCCTTCCACCCCTCCACCTTGGAGTATGACATGTATTTTATATACCGGCGCCATTATATGATACAGTATACGGTATGGACTAGTTATTCTTTGTAACTCCTTGTATCTACTCCTGCTCCTCCTCCAGCATTGATTGGGGCTTACCTTTGTCTTGACCTGTTTTTTGTTGCGTTCCTGAGACGGGGAGGAGGAGTAAGAGGAAATACAAAGGAATACAAAGGAATAACCAAAGGACCTTACAAAATGCTACAGACCTATGGTCCTTTACGGGGCAGTTTTGGATATCTACACTGCTAAGCTACTAATACTAGGAAAAGAAAGGGATAGTAAGCCAGAAGAGGCGATCTTCTCCACCCACACCCACTCCCTCCAGACACAGTTGGATGAAAAATTAACCAAGCAGTATGGAAAAACTGACATGGAACTTCGGATAGGATAGGATAGGATAAAAGGAGATAAAGTAGTAGTCTACGCTCATAATACATCTAAGGTTTGGAGGGAAAAAAACAAACATAATTTCCGGCCATGAGGAAAGCAGTATGCAGGACATTTTACTTGTCTATTTGCAATCTGTGGGGTATTTCTTCATTAATACTTCGGAGTTAGTCTGAAAGAAAGGTGGTTGTTTATTGACGGATTCTTGAAAGTCTCAACTGTAATAAAGTTCACAATGTTCGAAGGTAGTGTGTTCCAAATGTTCAACAACACCAATTGAAGAAGTGTTTTTGCTTCAATAGAATAACATCGCTCTCCTATAATCTTACAACCATTGTTTCTGGTGCAGTCTGATCGGTCGATGATGACGTAAATCTCCTTACATTTAAGTTGCTGAAATCCCCTACAAATTCTTAATATCTCTCTTTGGCGTCCCGTTAGCTACTGTCCATTCGGGGGCGGGAAGGAGGAGGAGAGAATACAAAGGAGAAACAAAACTGCAACAGACCTATTGGTCTTTACGGGACAATTTGGATATCTAAAACTACGAATCTACTGACTACGAGGGTAGAGAAAAAGGATAGCAAAGAAGAAGTATGAGGAGGAGGAGGAAAAGGAGGTTGATAATGAAGAGACAGGAGGAAAGAGGAAGAAGAAAGAAAAAGGAAGAGGAAAAGAAAGGGAAAAAAATGGTTGACAATGAGGGGAGAACAGAAAAAAGAAAATAAGAAGGAGGAGATGACAGAAGAAAAGTAGGGAATAGGAGGAGGAGAGGATGAGAGAAAAGTAGATAAGTGGAGGAGAGGACGGGTGAGGGAGCGAGGTGGATAATGACGGGGAAAGAAGGAGATTAAGGGGGGGTCACCGGCTTTATTTTGATCTTTCTCTCCTTTTTCTCTCTTTCCATGGTTTGTATCCAATCGGCCCTAGTCCAGCCAACTGTGGTTAAGAACGTTTATCCCCATCCAGGTGTCGATTATTTTACCTGGCCGAAGGCGATAAGCAAGCCAGGCATTGTATGGAGAAATCCGGCTTCGCTTTGTAGACATTTTTCTATCGAAAAATGTTACAAATTTAGCTTGCTGGTCAAAAAACAAAAATATATATATGCCTGAGCTCGCTACCGCTCGCCAGGAAAAATATTGACAACTGGATGGGGGTAAAACGTTCTTAAAACCAGTAGGCGTGAAGGGGGCCGAATGTATACGAGCCAAAGAGAGAGGGAGAGAAAGAGAAAAAAATCGAGGTGGGCTCCCTTAAGGAGGAGGGACACAAGGAAGAGGATTTTCATATGAGGAGATGAAGGAAGGGGAGGTGTAGAAGATGAAGGAAGAGGAGGTGTAGAAGGATGAAGGAAGAGGTGGTGTAGAAGATGAAGGAAGAGGAAGGTGTAGAAGATGAAGGACGAGGTGTAGATGAAGGAAAGGAGGTGTAGAAGATGACGGAAAAGGAGGTGTAGAAGATGAAGGAAAGAGGAGGTGTAGAAGATGAAGAAGAGGAGGGTGTAGAAGATGAAGGAAGAGGAGGTGTAGAAGATGAAAGAAGAGGAGGTTGTAGAAGAGATGAAGGATAAGGAGGTGTAGAGAAGATGAAGGAAGAGGAGGTGTAGAAGATGAAGGAAGAAGTGTGGTGTAGAAGATGAAGGAAGAGGTGTAGAAGAGAAGGAAGAGGAGGTGTTAGACGATGAAGGAAGAGGAGGTGTAGAAGATGAAGGAAGAGGAGGTGTAGAAGATGAAGGAAGAGGTGGTGTAGAAGATGAAGGAAGAGGAGGTGTAGAAGATGAAGGAAGGGGAGGTGTAGAAGATGAAGGAAGAGGTGGTGTAGAAGATGAAGGAAGAGGAGGTGTAGAAGATGAAGGAAGAGGAGGTGTAGAAGATGAAGGAAGAGGTGGTGTAGAAGATGAAGGAAGAGGAGGTGTAGAAGATGAAGGAAGAGGAGGTGTAGAAGATGAAGGAAGAGGTGGTGTAGAAGATGAAGGAAGAGGAGGTGTAGAAGATGAAGGAAGAGGAGGTGTAGAAGATGAAGGAAGAGGTGGTGTAGAAGATGAAGGAAGAGGAGGTGTAGAAGATGAAGGAAGAGGTGGTGTAGAAGATGAAGGAAGAGGTGGTGTAGAAGATGAAGGAAGAGGAGGTGTAGAAGATGAAGGAAGAGGTGGTGTAGAAGATGAAGGAAGAGGTGGTGTAGAAGATGAAGGAAGAGGTGTAGAAGATGAAGGAAGAGGTGGTGTAGAAGATGAAGGAAGAGGTGGTGTAGAAGATGAAGGAAGAAGAGGTGTAGAAGATGAAGGAAGAGGTGTAGAAGATGAAGGAAGAGGAGGTGTACAAGATGAAGGAAGATGTGTAGAAGATGAAGGAAGAGGATGTGTAGAAGATGAAGGAAGAGGAGGTGTAGAAGATGAAGGAAGAGGAGGTGTAGAAGATGAAGGAAGAGGAGGTGTAGAAGATGAAGGAAGAGGAGGTGGAGATGAAGGAAGAAGAGGTGTAGAAGATTGAAGGAAGAGGAGGTGTAGAAGATGAAGGAAGAGGAGGTGTAGAAGATGAAGGAAGAGGAGGTGTAGAAGATGAAGGAAGAGGAGGTGTAGAAGATGAAGGAAGAGGAGGTGTAGAAGATGAAGGAAGAGGAGGTGTAGAAGATGGGGAAGGTGAATAAGGCAGTGGCAGAGAATGAGGGTAAATTCATCGGCATATCTATAAACAAACAAGTCAAATATTTTGCTACTGATCTCTAATATCTTGAACATTCTCTCTCTCTCTCTCTCTCTCTCTCTCTCTCTCTCTCTCTCTCTCTCTCTCTCTCTCTCTCTCTCTCTCTCTCTCTCTCTCTCTCTCTCGCTCTCTCTCTCTCTCTCTCTCTCTCTCTCTCTCTCACACACACATATATACACACAGCCCGTAGCCTAGTAGGTAGAGCTCTCGTCTCACACACGAGGGGTCGGGGGTTCAATCCCCGGCCGGGCGGAGACAAATTGGGCTTGTCTCCTTTCATGTGTTAGCCTCAGTTCACCTAGCTGTAAATAGGTACCTGGAATAAGTGGACGACGTTGTGACGTCCCATCTGGGGTTGGCAAAAATGGTACAAGGCGAGATGGGTATCATGTGGTTCACCTAAGCTGATGGCTACCTAAGCCTTCGGGCGAGACGGTACCGTCTATAGTGAGAATGGTACCATTCAGATCCACCCTAAGCCTTCGTTTCCGATGTCGCCAATTGGCTAAAAATACAGACTAAACACACATCCACAGCCATTCCAACGATACATATAACACCTACACATATAGGAGGCGGGAAATAACGAGCATGCTCACTCCCGCAATACAACTAGAGTAAGTACAACTAGAGTAAGTACACATGAACGCACACACACACATTTACTTTTTTCTTAACCAATCATATTATACAGTACATGGTAGCTAATATACCGGTATATATAATATAATATAAATATATATATATATATATATATATATATATATATATAAAGATATCTATATATATATATTATATATATATATACCGGTATATATACAGTATATATATATATATATTTTTTATTTTTTTTATTTTTTTTACTATCTTGCTCTTGTATTTTAAATGTATGCTCACATTATATTTGTTTACGACCTCCTTTTCTACAGGGTCACCCTACTTGACACTTGAGTGGTGGGTCAAGGGTCTATTGTATCCCTCACTTTGTCTGGCTTCATCTTTTTCATGTAGGCCTGATTGTCTTATGTATAGGCTAAGTCTCTCTCTCGCTCTCTGCCTCTCTCTCTCTCTCTCTCTCGCTCTCTCTCACTCTCTCTCTCTCTCTCTCTCTCTCTCTCTCTCTCTCTCTCTCTCTGTGAATCTGTGCAAAGGCGAGCCACTAAGCTAATCCCTTCATTGAGAAATAAATCATATGATGAAAGACTGAGAGAACTTGATCTATTTTCACTTAAGAAACGAAGGATGAGAGGCCAATTGATAGTGTTTTAAAATTCTAAAAGGATTCAGTAACATTAATCCAGATAAGTTATTCAAAAAAGTCGAAGACACATCTACAAGAGGAAACAATTTAAAATTATTAGGTCGGAGATCGAATCTAGATACAACAACAAATTTCTTCACTCACAGTGTAATTGATGAGTGGAACAAACTTCCAAATAAAGTAATAGACAGCTCCTCTATAGATACACTTAAGAAAAATCTAGACTCATACCACAGACAAATTGGTATGGAGTAGGCAGTAATTATCACCGTTATTATTTGTTCAGCTGAAGAGAGCGTTAGAAAAGAAAAAAAAATAATACACAAATAAAAAATAAGAATAGTAAACATCACTAAATATGTACAGTACATACTACTAAAGCGGCAGTCACACTATGAAGACTTAAGGGAATTACCGCGGCGACTTAGAGGTCTTAAGGAGGTCTTCATCTAAGTCACCGCGCGTCGTGGGTGGTCCCCGCGCATCCCCACGGTACAGTACGGTACGATGGGTGGCCAGGATGGTCGTGGCTGGTTTCGATTTGCTTTGAACATGCAAGAGGCATGGACAATTGGTCGCCGAGCTAGCCGCGGTCGTGAGGCAAGCGCCATCACGCGCCCACCGGTATGCGCGTGAAGGGGACCGGTAGCCGACCGGTCAGCGCCGTGTGGCGCCATGCGTCGCCAAAGCGTTGGCCGACACAGAACGTGGCGGGGCTCGCGCACCAGCGCGAGTAGGGGACCTGCGTAACACGAAGGCCGTCAAGTTGCCTTCCTTTTGCCGTCCTGTTGCCTCGTTGCGCCGCATGACGCCGGCGGTCTGCTATGCTAGGTCTCCGTGTAGCCCCATCCATGATGCCGTGATCTGTGATGCCGTCCAGCCTGCCTCAGGCAGACATTTACTCTTGGTCAAGTTACGGATGATCGGCAAAGACAATGTCCTTGAGTCGCCGCCGGTCTTCATAGTGTGTGTGACCGCACTTAAGGGTGATGGGTTGGATGATTCCAATTAACCCCAAAATTTACATGCTGCTAAGGCGAAGGGTGCTCATAATTTCTATTCTTGTTTTCCGTTTGTTCCCGTTTTTTTTTTTCCAATCTTTCCTGTAAATTCCTTCTGGGGATTTCGAAGCCCAGCAAGGTTAATCACTTCCAACTTTTTCATGTACGGCAATTGCCGGAGGGAACGGAGGGTGGGGAGAGAGCCTTCTTCTTTTCTATCCTTTCCTTCAACTTTCCTTTTCTATCGGATATGTCATCTCTACTAGAATTAAGTCCTGACCACCTCGTTTGGATCGTAAGGTCTGTGTGGCCAGTGTATCTATGTAAATCTCTCTCTCTCTCTCTCTCTCTCTCTCTCTCTCTCTCTCTCTCTCTCTCTCTCTCTCTCTCTCTCTCTCTCTCTCTCTCTCTCTCTTTCTCTCTCTCCGTATTATTATGTTATTTCAACTTTTTATATTTCGTTCAAAAGTATATTCGTAAAATATTCATGTTTAAAAGTCTGTAACCATTTTTAAAGTTCCCAACACATCACTAGAGGAGTTAAAGAGATCCTTCTATTAAGCCATCCACCTATCTATCAGTCCATAATATATCCTCCGACCCATCATCCATCTATCCAGCGACCCATCCACCTATCAATATCTATCTACCTATTGATCCAGCCGCCCACCCATCCATCTAGCTTTCTATGTACCCATCCATCCTTCCATCCATCCCTTTATCCACCCATGTAGCATCTATTCATATATCCATCTATCTGTCTCTCTACCCATCTATCCATCCATTCATCTGTTCATTCACCCACCCATATGTCTATCTATCTTTCTATCCATCCATCCATCCATCTACGATTCAGGTATATATCCATCCTTACAGCCGCCCTGCCATCTATCTGTTCGTTGAAAGAGGAGAAATGAAAAAAAAACGAACGGACATGGGACGAAGGAAAAATCGATGGCAATAAATCTTAATAGGAGAGAGAGAGAGAGAGAGAGAGAGAGAGAGAGAGAGAGAGAGAATGATGATGATGAAAGGATAGTGAGCGAGTGGGGACCGTCTGTTCATTAACAATTAAACGCGAGCCGTGAAGCATTAATTAATTAAAGGCTGATGTGTTGTGGCCACCTGAGGATTACAAGGTCGGGGGAAGGAGAGCACTCACTATATATGTATATGTATATATATATACTTCTATATTTAATTATTTTTGAGGTTCCTCGCTCGACCTCCATCAAGCTTACAAAAACACCCCCTAGACTCTTTCCAGATAAATTTGTACATATTTCGGTAGAAACATGTCCCGGCCGAAGGCCGATTCCTTCTAAAATTAGAGGCTCGCTAACGCTCGCCAGGAACAAAATTGACACCTAAATGGCACGAAAAGTCCTAATATTGAATACAAAAAATGAGTCGAAATGTCTCAAAATCGCCAAACTAACGGAACGAACGTCTTGAAACCTCAAAAACTAATATGTTAAACATGAGGGAGAAGGGGGTCCATACAAAGCGAGTACTACCCCCTTAAAATGTCACTGGCTGATGTGTTGTGGCCACCTGAGGATATTACACAAGGTCGGGGGAAGGACAGCGCTCACACATTACAGTCTATAATAGTTACTCCTTAGTCTTCTTCGCGTACTTATTCTTCGTTTTCTTTGTGTATTTCTGGTCTTTTATATTCTGCGTATTCCTGTTCTCCACCTCCCCTTTCTTGTTCTTAGTCTTCTTCTTCTTGTTCTTCGCCTTGTTCTTCGTCTTCTTCTTCTTCCTTGTCTTCGTCTTCTTCTTCGCCTTGTTCTCCGTCATCTTTATCTTCCTTGTCTTCGTCTTCTTAGTATTCGTCTTCATCTTCCTTGTCTTCATCTTCTTAGTATTCGTCTTGTTCTTATTCGTCTTCTTATTATTCGTCTTCTTATTATTCGTCTTCATCTTCCTTGTCTTCATCTTCTTAGTATTCGTCTCGTTCTTATTCGTCTTCTTATTAGGCCTATTCGTCTTCTTCGTCTTCTCCTCAATACACACCCATCACCTCAGCCTTTCTTCTTCTACCTGAAACTTTCCCTGGTCTGTTTTTCTACAATAAGCCAAAACAGAAGTACGGACCAATGATAGAAGAGTTCGAATCAAAGGAAATATTAAGTTAGAATTAAGAACAAATGGATGAGATATGAGTAACAATTAAAGGAACATGAAATAAACGAGTTAGAATACTGGAAAATGAAAGATGAGTAAGAGTTAAAGGAAAATGAGAGATGTGTTAGAATTAACCCCTTCTGTACCGGCTACGTCTTTTTAAATTCTGGCTACTATTAGACGATTTGTGTGCCGTTTGTGCCTTGTGTGCAGCAATGAACAGGTTCGAAGTATCTCTTAACCCTTTTTACTACCACAGATCCTCCTTAAACTGCACAAAATCGTTTAAACATAACTACAATAAAATCGAAAAGACGTCACCGGTAAAGAAGGGGTTAAGGGACCATATGGAAGACATGAGATAGAAAAGGGAAATTGAAAGACATGCGTTATAATAAAGGGGAAATGAAAGGGATGAAGAGTTGCATTGTGAAAGGATGTGAAAGAGAGGAGTTAAAATTAAGTGGAATTGAAAGTATAATAAGTTAGAATTAAGGGGAGATGGTTCACTTTTTGGGCGATTTTTGCATGTATTCGTTATTTTTCTAGTTTCCTCCCTAGACCTCCATGAATTTAAAAATAAAATCATCCACTAGATCCCCCTTCTAGATTCATTTTTAAATTTTTCGGTAGAAAAATTTCCCGGCCGAAGGCCGGTTCTTCCAACATTACAGGCTCACTATCGTTCGCCAGGGAAAAAATCGACACCTAAATAGCACGAAAGGTCTAAATATTGACGAAAAAATTGGGCGAAAGGTCTTAAAATCAACTAACTAATGGGGCAAACATCTTAACATCTGAAAACTAATAGGGCTAAAAATGAGGGAGAAAGTGGTCCAGAAAACCGGCCCATCCCCGGAACATAAGCCAGATAAGGTAGATGAAGTGAACATAATTATAAGAGATGAGTGAGTTAAGGGGGTAGTACTCGCTTTGTCGGGACCCCCTTCTCCCTCATGAGTGAGTTAAGGGGGTAGTACTCGCTTTCTCGGGACCCCCTTCTCCCTCATTTTTAGCATATCAGTTTTAAGATTATAAGACGTTCGTCCCGTTAGTTTGGCGATTTTGAGACCTTTTGCCCCATTTCTTTGTCAATATTAAGACCTTTCGCACAATTTAGGTATCTATTGTTTCCTGGCGACCGATAGCGACCTTGCAATTTTAGGAGGAACCGGCCTTCGACCGAGACATTTTTTTACCGAAAAATTTACAAATTGATCTTGAAAGGGGGTCTAGGGGGTGTTTTTTTAAGCCTGATGGAGGCCTAGTGAGGAAACTCAAAAATACAGTTAATACACAATTATATAGACCAAAAAAACAAGCACTACCCCCTTAAAAATACGCGGGAAGAATTATTATATTAATTATATTATAAGGTGATGGGGAGTCCGAGGATAAATTGGCCTGGAAATACGATACTGCCGCGTGAGGAGAGGACAGAGGGGGAAGAAGAGGAATATTTGTGAGGAGAGGAGAAACATTGGAGAAAATCAGTATTAACCCCTTAATATTTGTGAGAAGAGGAGAAACATTGGACAAAAACAGTATTAACCCCTTAATATTTGTGAGGAGAGGAGAAACATTGGACAAAAACAGTATTAACCCCTTAATATTTGTGAGAAGAGGAGAAACATTGGACAAAATCAGTATTAACCCCTTAATATTTGTGAGAAGAGGAGAAACATTGGACAAAATCAGTATTAACCCCTTAATATTTGTGAGAAGAGGAGAAACATTGGATCAGTATTAACCCCTTAATATTTGTGAGAAGAGGAGAAACATTGGACAAAATCAGTATTAACCCCTTAATATTTGTGAGAAGAGGAGAAACATTGGACAAAATCAGTATTAACCCCTTAATATTTGTGAGAAGAGGAGAAACATTGGACAAAATCAGTATTAACCCCTTAATATTTGTGAGAAGAGGAGAAACATTGGACAAAATCAGTATTAACCCCTTAATATTTGTGAGGAGAGGAGAAACATTGGACAAAAACAGTATTAACCCCTTAATATTTGTGAGGAGAGGAGAAACATTGGAGAAAATCAAGTATTAACCCCTTCTGTACCGGCAACATCCTTTTAACTTTATGCTGGCTACTATTAGATGATTTTGTGCAGTTTAAGAAAGGTCTGGCGTAGTAAAGAGGGTCGAGTGAGATAGTCTGTTAGTTGCTGGTGGCCCTTTTTAAACTGACTAAAGTCGTCTAATAGTAGCCAGAATAAAGTTGAAAAGACATCGCGGTACAGAAGGGGTTAAGGGGAGGTTCTCATCTTTAAAGAATCGTATAATATTAGCCAGAATTATATTAAACGGAAAAATTAGTCCTGGAATATTTAGGGGGTGGTGCTTGATTTTTGGTCTATATATTTATTTATATATTCATTTATTTATAAGTTTCCTCGCTAGACCTCCATCAAACTTAGAAAAGAAAAAACCTAGACCCCCTTTCAAGATAAATGTGTACATTTTTCGGTAGAAAAATTTACCGGCCGAAGGCCGGTTTCTTCTAAAATTAGAGGCTCGCTATCGCTCGCCAAGAAAAAAATGACACCTAAAGGGCACCAAAGGTCTTGATATTAACAACAACAGTTAGATGAACGATTTCGAAATCGCCAAACTAACGGAACGAACGTCTTAAAACCTGAAAACTAATATTCTAAACATGAGGGAGAAGGGGGTCCAGAAAAAGCGAGTACTAGCCCCCTTAAAGTGATGAAGTTGTTTGGTCTCTCTCTCTCTCCCCCTCCTGTGGCTTGTGTTTCTCGGTGATGGGAATAGTTGGGTTGTTCTTCTACTGTACCTGGATATTGTTGCACACCTCACAACTATCTCAATTTACGTCACTGGTTTAAGGGGAGGTATTTAGTTTCTTCCCTAGAAGTCCATCAAGCTTAAAATTACACCCCCTAGACCCCCTTTCAAGATAAATGTGTACATTTTTCGGTAGAAAAATGTCCCGGCCGAAGGCCGGTTCCTCTCAAATTACAGGCTCGCTATCGCTCGCCAGGAAAAAATCGACACCTAAATGGCACGAAAGTTCTTAAAATTGACAGAAATGGGGCGAAAGTTCTTAAAATCGCTAAACTAAAGGGGCGAACGTCTTAAAATCTAAAAAGCAATGGGGCTAAACATGAGAGAGAAAGGGGTCCAGAAAAAAATCCCTCAAGTGGAAATCTCCCCTTAAGCCGGTATCACACGAGCGCTTTTTCACTCAACATTTATCCTCAACACTGGTCTGGCAGCTTATGAAGGTCAACATTTAATACTTTTCTGTTACCTAAGTTCATCTATCATCAGTCTAGTTTCCGATACCAGTGCAAAATATTCCAGAAATGTTGCCAGAAAAATGTTGATCATCGAATGTTGACTATAAAATCTCTTGTGTGATACCAGCTTTAGGACGCTTGGAACTTAGCCTGCCGTTTCGTTATTATAGCCTCGTAAGTGTAGGTGATGTTCACTTTGTACGGTCGCGCTAATAAGTCATGTCTCACCTGTCGTTACATTTGGCTCGCTCTGTGCTGTACTAATGTCTGTCAGATGTTGAATAGGGTGTGTAAAGGTAGGAATATATTTGTATATCTCACTCGAAACGATGAAACGAATTATAGATAGTGCTGATACCAATTATTGATCAACATATACTTGGTACCGAGACATCATTTATTAGGCCGACTGTACCTGCAGTGGAACGCCGGAGGTTTATGAATGATGACTTTGTTGTTGTTAATGGAGATCAGTGGTTGTGGGTGGATAAGATACATTTGATATGTCGCCGTAACATTTTTAGATATTGAGCTGACATTTGATGTGCTGTTAAATATTGCCAAAAGTTCTGTACCAAGTGAGATTCAAAACCACATACGCGAAACCCGCGTTGTCGCATGTTGTGTGCGTAGTCGCTCTTATTAGGTATATCCCAATGTTTATGTGAGTACGAGAGTGAGTTGTGTGTGTGTGTGTGTGTGTGTGTGTGTGTGTGTGTGTGTGTGTGTGTGTGGGTGTGTGTGTGTGTGTGTGGTGTGTGTGGGTGTGTGTGTGTGTGTGTGTGTGTGTGTGTGTGTGTGTGTGTGTGTGTGTGTGTGTGTGTGTGTGTGTGTGTGTGTGTGTGTGTATATATATATATATATATATATATATATATATATATATATATATATATATATACTGTATATATAGGGTGTGTAAAAACGACACCATCGAAATTACAGGGTGTAAACACCTAAAAATGCAATTTCCTATTATGTACCATTAAGTAGATAGATACAATTAAAAATGGAAATTAATTCAAGCCCATACCATGGACGTAAATAGGCGACAATTGTCCGAAAACAGATATACTACTTCCCAACCACCCAAACCACACACAAATACACATACACACACCATCAAACCAGTGTCAACACAAAACCAGGGAGCTATATCACCCTTCACTCGCAGACAGACAGTCTTACAAAGAGGTACTCTATGATGTGTTCCTTTTATTGTGGGCTTAAGAAGTGAGGAATGAAGGTCCATGAGGCTTTCATAGCGACGCAATATTATATTTTCATTATATAATCTATCAAATGTTACGATTGTATACCAATGCTCTCCCTAAACCCAGGATTCTGCTACATAAATTTTTATGCATACCGGTATCTCAATAATGGGGACATTGCTGATTCAGAAGTTTCCCTGCATGTTTCACCCTGTAATTTTGATGGTGTAGATTTCAAACACCCTGTTTGTATATATATATATATATATATATATATATATATATATATATATATATATATATATATATATATATATATATACTGTATATGTGTATGTGTGTGTGTGTTTGCGGTCCCTAAAGAGACCGATGTGGAGAGAGGTGGGAGGTGGGGGGGGGGCAGCGGGGCTGGCAGCGGGGCTGGCAGGCAGAGTCATCAGGTTTAAAGCTTTACAGTGTTATATATAACTTTTTCCTCACCTTCTTTTCCTTCATTATGTTCTGTTAAAATTGGCAATGTCGTGAATAATGGACGTTATGCCTACATGGTCTATCCCTTTCCTTTAGACCACCATTTTGCTTTGACTTTATTAAATGCTACTGCCAGAATGATAATCTTACTCATATCCAATTTTTTCACGATGGACATTGTTGAGCCTAGCGGCCATATATTACCAGAATAATACGCAGCCTGTGATATTATTTTTTATTTTTTATTATTAGTATTTTGTTCATATTTTTGTTTTTATATATTACATATTATGCTATTTCTTGTATTATATCTTTATTTTTACGATTTGTATTTAGTATATTTTATGGTTTCCTAGACAATTTTATTTCAGTAGCAATGCTTGCCTTTCCTAACTATCTCATTAATTAAATTAGTCAATCGGCAAGTCCTAGGATATTTTGTTGTCCACAATGGTTAACGGTTTCGTGGCCAGCTTGCCGTGATCTCATAATATTCCCATTCACTCCCTATGAAATATTCGGTTGGCAGTCAGACTGTCCCTCTTGCCATCCCGAAAATTTACGGTACTATCTAACAGATTTCACTATTTACCAAATATTGAAATAAACTAAGATCCTGACTGCTATATAACAAAAGCTTGTTGCTTTACTAACAATTAATAACTAATACCTCCAATCACTAATCTATTATTTCATCAATTTGTTGTCTAATCTTTTTTGTCTCTGGTTTATCTAATATAGGTAACATCCATTTTATTCTGCCAGGGTCCAAATTCTCTTCCTCTTCAATGGATCTGCGGGACCGATAGGTCCCGTAAAATATAATCTTGCTCCAGTCTAGAAGCCTGCAACACTGGACACTATCAGCCTCTTGATTCTCTTTCTTCTTATCAGCTGGTCACGTCAGGCCACCAGCATCTATCCTTCTCTCTCTTCTGTGAAGCTTCCTCTCACCCCATGCAGCTACTGGGATAGCCTACTCGCTGCAGGCAGTCGATGTATGCACAGGCTTTTGGATACTGCTGGTGATCTTGGCAAATGGTGACACAACCATTTTTGCACGAGAGGATTGGTCCTGCAGCTATCTGTCTGCCAGTTGGTTTATTCTTGGGCTGCCATCTATTCTTTGTAATGGGGTGCGATGTGTCTCACCTACACAGACAGTAATCCAGCTATTTCTCACAAACACCTCCTCCTCCTATTCATTTCACTACACTAAACAAGCACACCACACTTCTTTCCAACACACCAAAAACAATGTTTTTGAAGATGACCACCAGCCGCCTTTAATATGGCTCGGACTCTCTTTCAAATTTGGGGGAGACACTTGTTACAGGCAGCTTTGCCTTATGTCTCTATCATACACATATAATAATATATAAAAGTTGCAGATGCCCTCGATGAAGCTATGACCTGGCAGATGCCGTCCATCGCACTGAGGCTTCTTTATACCCTGTTGTCACGTCAGCGAGCGCGCTGATTGGTGGAGCTACGGTTTCTTTGATCTTCTTTAATTATCTCTTCTTTCTCCTCGCTGACATGATATTCCGGCAAGTGTCTATCACTATTTTCTTGATGTTTTAGTTGACACGGATTTTGTGGGTAGGCAACAAAACTATTATTGGTGGGATATGTGAAGTCCTGAGTGGCGTAGGATATGTGAAGTCCTGAGTGGCGTAGGATAAAGGATTGGAAGCTGGCCAAACAGCGTGTGCACAGGAGGTGTGAGGGTGTGGCTGACGCGGCTTATCTCTTGGGGTAATTACTGGGCACTGATTGGTCGAGGGGTTTGCAACTTTGTGTCTTGCAATACCACTCTCAAATCCGTGTGTACAGGCAGTTGATCAGTTAAAATTATATGGTCATTATATAGTATTGAGTCATTGCCATTAGAGCACACAGATCAAATACATTTCATAACCAGGCCATCTCAATTATAGGGATATGCAACCTTTAACTTGTCCAGTTCTGTTGAAATATTATTATAATTAACATTCTTTTGCGTAATTTACAACTCCCTTACATAACCATTTAATGTTTGTTCACCAGTACATCTATTAAAAACACTTATTTGTGCTATACATTCTGAAACCTAAATTCATCCCCCCCCCCCCCCACACACACACGCCGTTTATTATTATTATTATTATTATTATTATTATTATTATTATTATTATTATTATGTTGATATTTATATATATGTACATATATTTATTTTGTTTGTACGTCCCTTACGTTATATCCTCCTGTTACTCATTTTGTTTGTACGTCCCTTACGTTATATCCTCCTGTTACTCATTTTGTTTGTACGTCCCTTACGTTATATCCTCCTGTTACTCATTTTGTTTGTACGTCCCTTACGTTATATCCTCCTGTTACTCATTTTGTTTGTACGTCCCTTACGTTATATCCTCCTGTTACTCATTTTCTCTGCCCTTCCTTTCTCACTAGCATCCCATATTTTCACCTCGATATCTATTTTCGATATATCTTTGTATGTTTTTGGCTCTTCTTTGCTTATTGTTTCTTTCTATTATTCTTCCGATTTTTCCCCATTACCTTCCCACATTGTCGCCGCAATATCCCGCTTGGCGTATATTGTATATGTCTTTGGTCTTCCCAGCTTGTGCTATTTTTGGCCTCACGTTTTTATCTTTCTATTTCAGTTGTCATTTATATTTTGTTTTCACCGTTCATCTCTTTTATCTTTTCTGTCTTCTAATTGTATATATTTACAATTTACCTGCCATCTGTTCTCGTTTTCTCACCTTTAATCTCTTTTCATTTGCTTCATTTTGTTGGTCTCCATTGGTCATATGTTCGTGCTTAGTCTACGTTCTCTATATATTTTCGTTCTTAGTCTACGTTCTCTATATATTTTCGTTCTTAATCTACGTTCTCTATATATGTTCGTTCTTAGTCTACGTTCTCTATATTTTCATTCTTAGTCTACGTTCTCTATATATTTTCGTTCTTAGTCTACGTTCTCTATATATTTTCGTTCTTAGTCTACGTTCTCTATATATGTTCGTTCTTAGTCTACTTTCTCTATTTTCGTTCTTAGTCTACGTTCTCTATATTTTCGTTCTTAGTCTACGTTCTCTATATATGTTCGTTCTTAGTCTACGTTCTCTATATATTTTCACTTCACTTGTATTTTGTTTTTCTTTTTAACTCTTGTTCATATTTTCACCTTTCATCTCTTTTAATCTCACCTTTCCCTTTTTTGTCCTTCCTTGCGTTTTTTCCTTTGTCTCTTCTTTCCTTACTTCTCTTCCTATATTTCTTTTGTATGTGTGGTTTTTTTTTTTCATCTGTTTTCCATCGCTCCTAATCGTTCATTGTCTATGTTGTATCCTTTCTTATCACCTGTTTTCTTTCTTTCCGTTTCTCTCTTTTCTGCTTTCCTCTCTTCAGTCCTCCTTCTCTCCTCCTGTGTTCTCTGCCTCTTCCTTCAATTTTTCCTGCCTCACCTGTTTTTCGCTTCTTCGTTCCTTAATTCTCTCCTCTCGTCTCATCGCTTCATCTTGGGCAGGAACTTACATTCTCTGGCCCAATAGCTTCATCTTTAAAGGATCCACCACCCAAACTACTTTTAAGCTCTTGCGAAGTTTGGGGGAGCATATAATAATAGGTCGTGGAGGTGAGTAGGAAGATAATAGAAGTTTGGAAGAGCATAGGGAGCATACTAGCAGTTTGGGGGAGCATATAAATAGGTCGTGGGGGTGAGTAGGAAGATAATAGAAGTTTGGAAGAGCATAGGGAGCATACTAGCAGTTTGGGGGAGCATATATATAGGGCGTGGGGGTGAGTAGGAAGATAATAGAAGTTTGGAAGAGCATAGGGAGCATACTAGCAATTTGGGGGAGCATATAAATAGGTCGTGGGGGTGAGTAGGAAGATAATAGAAGTTTGGAAGAGCATAGGGAGCATACTAGCAGTTTGGGGAGCATATAAATAGGTCGTGGGGGTGAGTAGGAAGATAATAGAAGTTTGGAAGAGCATAGGGAGCATACTAGCAGTTTGGGGAGCATATAAATAGGTCGTGGGGGTGAGTAGGAACATAATAGAAGTTTGGAAGAACATAGGGAGCATACTAGCAGTTTTGGGGAGCATATATAGGGCGTGGAGGTGAGTAGGAAACATATTGAAGTTCGGAAAGAGCATACGGAATATATACTATTATTAGAAGTTTTGGAGAGCACACTGAACATTCTGGACGTTTTGGGGAATATAGAGAACATAATAGAAACTGGAGAAACTATAGACGTAGGTCGTGGAGGTGAGTTGGGAACATACTATAGTCTATTTTTATCCAGCTGAGGGTAAATTGCCATGTTACTATCTTGGTTACTCAGCTATAAGGTATATTTTGTAGCGAAATATGCTGTTAATTATGAAAACTTGGCATTAATACGACACACAGCCATAGTAGTTTCATATATTTCCATTAAGTATCGAGAAATCAGCTAATAAGAGATTCAATTTATGATCAGCTGGAAAAAAATAGAGTATAGGAGAGCATAGAGAACATAATAGAAGTTTGGGGGAGCATATATAGGGTTATGAAGTGAATAGGGAGCATATAAAAGTTTGAAAAATGCATAGGGAATATGATAGAGGTTTTGGAGAGCATAGAGGAAGTTTGGGGGAGCATAGGAAAGAGTGATGAAGTGAATAGGGAGCATAATAGAAGCTTGGAGCATAGGGAAAATACTAGAAGTTTGGGGGAGCATGCAGTTGAGATGGGAACATAATAGAAGTTTGGGAGAGCATGTATAATAATAATAATAATAATAATAATAATAATAATAAACGGTTTATTAAAGAATGGCAGCCTCATGAGCTGAAAATACACATTTTACAATTAGTGGATGAACATGAGATGTACAGATATGAAAATGGTAAGCCCAGTTTACAATGGGTGAGTATAATATACTTTACATTAAAACAAGAAATTAATACAATAATTATGCTAGTGCAAAATACAAATTATCATAAATTAACCATGAGAGTAAGTGATTTACAGTGCATATACAGTACACATTTATTTTACTCATATATATACAGAACATACATATATACGCATACGTACACACACACATACGCATATATATACTGTACATACATATATAAGAACATAAGAACATGCAGTAAGTGTGCACATGCCCGTATACATAAACGCTCACGTATGCAAACAAACATACATACATACAAAAACTGTTCTGGTAGGGTCAGGTGAGGCTAATAATGGGAGTTAAATCCTTGGGAGAGATTAAATGAGGGAATTGGAAAAGGGTTAATGGGGCAACGGACTGTAGGTCAGGTAAAGCCAATTAGAATGGAATGTCAAACGTCGGAAGACATCAAATGAGGAGTTTGAAAAGGGTACAGGCGAAACGGCCTATGGGTCCGTACAGGTAGGGTATATAGGGTAGGGTATGTAATGTGGAAGAGTGTATAGAGGACATAGGAGAATTTGAGGATAACATATAATGGGCGAGGAGGTATAATAGAAGTTTGGGAGAGCATATAATTATAAGGAGGTGAGTAGAGAACATAATGGAAGTTTGAGAGAGCATGTATAAGGTGATTATGGAGCATACTAGAAGTTTTGGAGAATATATATATATATATATATATATATATATATATATATATATATATATATATATACTGTATATATATAAACCGGTATATATATATATATATATATATATTTTTTTTTCCTATGTGAAGGAGGGAGACAAAAAGTATAACTGCCTGCAGCGAGTGCCTCCCCCAGATTTGAAAGAGTGACAGGGCCAAAATCAAGGGACGTTCGAGCTAAAATAGGAAGAGTAGGGAACATAATAGAAGTTTGGGAGAGTATATAGAGGGGACTAGGGAGCATAATAGAAGTTTTGGCGGAGCATACATAGGGAGAATAGGAAACGCAATAGAAGTTTGGGAAAGATTACCTCTATGGAGAGTAAGAAACATACTAGAAGTTTGGGAGAGTAGGGAACATGATAGAAGTTTGGGAGAGTAGGGAACATGATAGAAGTTTGGGAGAGTAGGGAACATGATAGAAGTTTGGGAGAGTAGGGAACATGATAGAAGTTTGGGAGAGTAGGGAACATGATAGAAGTTTGGGAGAGTAGGGAACATGATAGAAGTTTGGGAGAGTAGGGAACATGATAGAAGTTTGGGAGAGTAGGGAACATGATAGAAGTTTGGGAGAGTAGGGAACATACTAGAAGTTTGGGAGAGTAGGGAACATGATAGAAGTTTGGGAGAGTAGGGAACATGGTAGAAGTTTGGGAGAGTAGGGAACATGATAGAAGTTAGGGAGAGTAGGGAACATACTAGAAGTTTGGGAGAGTAGGGAACATGATAGAAGTTTGGGAGAGTAGGGAACATGGTAGAAGTTTGGGAGAGTAGGGAACATGGTAGAAGTTTGGGAGAGTAGGGAACATGGTAGAAGTTTGGGAGAGTAGGGAACATGATAGATGTTTGGGAGAGTAGGGAACATACTAGAAGTTTGGGAGAGTAGGGAACATGATAGAAGTTTGGGAGAGTAGGGAACATGGTAGAAGTTTGGGAGAGTAGGGAACATGATAGAAGTTTGGGAGAGTAGGGAACATGATAGAAGTTTGGGAGAGTAGGGAACATGATAGAAGTTTGGGAGAGTAGGGAACATGGTAGAAGTTTGGGAGAGTAGGGAACATGATAGAAGTTTGGGAGAGTAGGGAACATGATAGAAGTTTGGGAGAGTAGGGAACATGATAGAAGTTTGGGAGAGTAGGGAACATGATAGAAGTTTGGGAGAGTAGGGAACATGATAGAAGTTTGGGAGAGTAGGGAACTTGATAGAAGTTTGGGAGAGTAGGGAACATACTAGAAGTTTGGGAGAGTAGGGAACATGATAGAAGTTTGGGAGAGTAGGGAACATGGTAGAAGTTTGGGAGAGTAGGGAACATGATAGAAGTTTGGGAGAGTAGGGAACATACTAGAAGTTTGGGAGAGTAGGGAACATGATAGAAGTTTGGGAGAGTAGGGAACATGGTAGAAGTTTGGGAGAGTAGGGAACATGGTAGAAGTTTGGGAGAGTAGGGAACATGATAGAAGTTTGGGAGAGTAGGGAACATACTAGAAGTTTGGGAGAGTAGGGAACATGATAGAAGTTTGGGAGAGTAGGGAACATGGTAGAAGTTTGGGAGAGTAGGGAACATGATAGAAGTTTGGGAGAGTAGGGAACATACTAGAAGTTTGGGAGAGTAGGGAACATGATAGAAGTTTGGGAGAGTAGGGAACATGGTAAAAGTTTGGGAGAGTAGGGAACATGATAGAAGTTTGGGAGAGTAGGGAACATGATAGAAGTTTGGGAGAGTAGGGAACATGATAGAAGTTTGGGAGAGTAGGGAACATGATAGAAGTTTGGGAGAGTAGGGAACATGATAGAAGTTTGGGAGAGTAGGGAACTTGATAGAAGTTTGGGAGAGTAGGGAACATACTAGAAGTTTGGGAGAGTAGGGAACATGATAGAAGTTTGGGAGAGTAGGGAACATGGTAGAAGTTTGGGAGAGTAGGGAACATGATAGAAGTTTGGGAGAGTAGGGAACATACTAGAAGTTTGGGAGAGTAGGGAACATGATAGAAGTTTGGGAGAGTAGGGAACATGGTAGAAGTTTGGGAGAGTAGGGAACATGGTAGAAGTTTGGGAGAGTAGGGAACATACTAGAAGTTTGGGAGAGTAGGGAACATGATAGAAGTTTGGGAGAGTAGGGAACATACTAGAAGTTTGGGAGAGTAGGGAACGTGATAGTAATAATAATAATATTAATAGTTCTTAAAGCTAGCGCATGCTAAGCCAACTAAGGATAGCCCAATAAGGCCGAATAGGCGTATTTCCATTGGGGTCCTGTACTACTACCCCATCCCCGTGCTCATGAGGGATGGTAACGACTAGGTGCTTGTGAAAAATCTTTAATGCGCCGAGCGTGGGCGCGATCCCGGGCCTTCTGGGTGGAAGTCCGAGACGCTAGTCGCTACACCAAGCGAGCCGCGAAGTTTGGGAGAGTAGGGAATATAATAGAAGTTTGAGAGAGTAAATAATATGATAGAAGTTTGGAAGAGTAGAGAATATGATAACAGTTTAGGAGAGTACGAAATATGATAGAAGTTTGAAAGAGTATACTGTATATAGAACATGGAGGGGAGTAGGGAACATAAATTATATAGAACATGGAGGGGAGTAGGGAACATCAATTATATAGAACATGGAGGGGAGTAGGGAACATAAATTATATAGAACATGGAGGGGAGTAGGGAACATAAATTATATAGAGGGTTTGAGAGAGCATGTTTAGGGTTAGGAGGTGTGTAGAAAATATAATTGACACATTAGCTTAGTTATTATATATATATATATCGTGAAGGGAAAGGGAAGGAAGGAATATATATGAATATTTAAGGATGATATTTTCTGTTGTAATAATCACCATTTTTCCAATTCAGCGGATTCAGTACCGCTCACATTTACGTAAATAATGATCGTAAAGTATACTCTGTAAGTATTTACAGGTAGTGTGTGTGTGTGTGTGTGTGTGTGTGTGTGTGTGTGTGTGTGTGTGTGTGTGTGTGTGTGTGTGTGTGTGTGTGTGTGTGTGTGTGTGTGTGTGTGTGTGTGTGTGTGTGTGTGTGTGTGTGTGTGTGTGTGTGTGTGTGTTACTCAGTTACTTGTTCGTCAAGGGGAATCCACGCAATGCGAGCTAAGCTCATTATTATCGCGCCTCCTTAACTGGGAATGTATTGCGTGAAATGCATGTTAAGTGTTTTATGTACTGTTGGAATGGCTGTGGATGTGTGTGTAGTCTGTATTTTTAGCCAATTGGCGACATCGGAAACGAAGGCTTAGGGTGGATCTGTATGGTACCGTTCTCACTATAGACGGTACCGTCTCGCCCGAAGGCTTAGGTAGCCATCAGCTTAGGTGAACCATATGATACCCATCTCGCCTTGTACCATTTTTGCCAACCCCAGATGGGACGTCACAACGTCGTCCACTTATTCCAGGTACCTATTTACAGCTATGTGAACTGAGGCTAACACATGAAAGGAGACAAGCCCAATTTGTCTCCGCCCAGCCGGGGATTGAACCCCCGACCCCTCGTGTGTGAGACGAGAGCTCTACCGACTAGGCTGTGTGTGTGTGTGTGTGTGTGTGTGTGTGTGTGTGTGTGTGTGTGTGTGTGTGTGTGTGTGTGTGTGTGTGTGTGTGTGTGTGTGTGTGTGTGTGTGTGTGTGTGTGTGTGTGGTGCGTGTGTGTGTGTGTGTGTGTGTGTGTGGTGTGTGTGTGCGTGTGTGTGTGTGTGTGTGTGTGTGTGTGTGTGTGTGAAAGCAGAATACCGATACTGGATGAACTTTGCTCCTACATACCTGCCATGAGCACATCGAGCAGGTCATTGGAAAAGTATTTTCAGTTTCCCTGTGTTGGTGGCAGGCTTGAAAGCAAAAACGTTTAGCCTAAGGGGGCCCACCTCGCTTGTTTTCTCTTTCTCTCCCTCTCTCTTTGGCTTGTATCCATTCGGCCCCATTCAGCCTACTGTTTTAAGACGTTTACCCCATCCAGGTGTCAATATTTTCCTGGCGAGCGGTAGCGAGCCAGCATTATACAGTATATATATTTGTTTTGACAGCATGCTAAATTTGTACATTTTTCGATAGAAAAATGTTTCCGGCAAAGCCGGATTTCTCCATACAATGCTGGCTCGCTATCACTCGCCAGGAAGAAATTGACACCTGGATGGGGATGAACGTCTTAAAACAGTTGGCTGAATGGGGCCGAATGGATATAAGCCAGAGAAAGAGAGAAAAGGAGGGAAAGAGAAAAAAAAAAAAAAAAGTGACCCCCCTTAATAACAAGTAGCGCTTTTGGTTTAGACACCGCTTTTTTATTTTTATTTGTTTCCAGAAGTTATTTTTATGTTAACGTCTTTAATGACTATCTGGTGTGACGTTTTGATTTGTGTTATGCTAGACGTAAACAGTTGTATAATTATGAGTGTTCCAAACGGGAAGAAACAATAGAATCAATACACTAATACTAAAATAGAACAGGGTAAGACATACAATCAGAAACAACACAAAGGTTTATGTTTCGTATACAATAGGTAATTAGCAATGGCTTACATATAACATCATAGGCCTATACAATAATGGAGTCCTAAGAGATCGTCAGGAATATTAAATACAATGTCATTGAAGCGATCTGGTTAACCCCTTCTAATAATAATAATAATAATAATAATAATAATAATAATAATAATTATATTTATTCAGTTAGCAATTTACAGAGTTGGTGCCATATAGTATGTTACAAATATGACATGTACCAGCCTTGCATAATTCCAACTAAGGATAGCCCAATAAGGCCGTAAGGCGTATTTCCATTGGGGTCCTTGTGGGATTAGGTTAGCTGGGGAAAAAGGGGAGGATAAAGAATTAGATACTTTAGAGAAAGTATTTCTAGGGGGTTATTTTAAGATACCTTACATCCTATAGTAAATATCAGTAATCCGTAATCAGTAATCATTTCAGTTTGGTTTGTCTATCTCTTATGTCGCATTTAGTAGTAGACATAAGCTTGGTGCTCCCTTCTCGCAGCTGTCCGGTTCAGGTGTTCCTTCAGGCTACGTCTGAAGGAATACAGTGTTCTCTTTTCACGGACTGACTGGGGTAGGTCGTTCCAGTCTTTGATGGCGGTGAAGAAGAATGTTTGCTTACCCTGTCCTTGGATTCTCGGGACCTTAAAATTAAACATCCTGTTTCTTGTATTATGTCCACTCCTCTCATTTGCTTTAACAAAATCATTCTTTAGATACTCTGGAGCTCTGTCATAGAAAATTTTGAAGGCATTAGTGAGCCTGATTTGTTTGGCCCTGTCAGAGACATTGAGCATACCTAGTGACTGAAGTTGTTCCTGGCCAACATGTGATCTGGGTCCTAGGTTCAGCATGAACCTAACCATTTTATTTTGAGTGACCTGAAGTTTGTGCTGTGCTGATTTAGATGATTCAGAGTACCAGGATGACACAGAATAGTCAAAATGACATTGAACAAGCGCTTGGCAGAAGGTCTTTTTGGTCGCCGCGGGCAAGCATCCCACCTGTCTATACAGGTATTTTATACGTGCTCTACACTTACTCAGGATAGATTCCAAAATTGTTTCACCTGACAAACTCGCGTCCAGTTTTAGTCCGAGATATTTAACTTGTGACACTGTTGTTATAGGAATATCATTACAGTTGACCGAGAAGCCCACAATGTCTTTCAGTTTGCGTTTTGTTCCACATAAGATGGCTTCTGTCTTGCCCAGGTGAAGAGATAGTCTATTGTCCACTAGCCATTCACTACATGATTCTAGTTCTTTGGAAAGTGAAGTGGCAATACTTATTGGGTCTTTTCCTGAAACCAGAAGCACGCTGTCGTCTGCATACAGTAATAATTTACATGAGACGCTCAGTTCCATGTCGTTCACATAACAGAGAAAGAGTAAGGGACCACGGATGCTTCCCTGCGGGACCCCACAGTTAATTGGCATAGGATCAGATATATTATCTTCAATTTTGACTCTTTGGGTTCTACCACTAAGATAAGATTTAAACCAGTTCACAGACCCTATGCCCATTGCTTGTAGTTTATTACATAGGATATCATGGTCTACTGTGTCAAACGCTTTTTGTAGATCAAGAAGAACCATACCGGTGACACCTTTAGACATTTCTTTACGAATGTGATCCGTTTAGTGGATGAGACAGGAGTCTGTCGAGTACATGCATCTGAAACCTGATTGAAACTTATAGAATAGATAATTTTGTTTGAGGTAGTGTTCAATTTGGGTGTATACCGCTCTTTCAAGGATTTTAGATACAATACATAATATGCTAACTGGTCTGTAGTTACCAACTTCTAGTTTATTTCCTTTCTTGAATAGAGGGGTTACAATAGCTTCCTTCAGTTCAGCAGGTACAGTGTTGGTGTTAATTGACAAGTTGATGATGTGGGTTAGGGGGCCTGCTATACCAATGGCTCCATCTCGTAGAAATTTGGCAGGAATTTTGTCTGGTCCTGTGCTTTTATGTACATTTAGGTTAGACAGCTCGTCAAAAGTGTATTTTGGTGTAACATTTTGCAATCCAAATGTGTTCGGGTGTATGTCTTTATCTCTGTAGAAATTTCGAAAGGTGGCCGTTGTTGTCGTGTATTTATTGAGAGGTTGAGGTAGGTTCTGTGCAAGTGTGTTTGCTATGGAGGTGAAGAAGGAGTTGAAGTAGGTTGAAATTTTTCGTTTATTGTGGCAATCCTGATCATTAATGGTGAGAGCAATATTAGTGTTAGACGAATCCCTTGTCTTGTTGCTGTAGCCTGTTGTTTTTAGGTGCCTCCATAGTTTCTTTGGGTTATTCTGATATTCCTCTGCCTTATTGTGAAAATAATTAGTTTTCGCTGATTTTATTTTCCTACTTAGTTTATTCCTGGCCCTGTTGAACTCATGTTTCAGACCTTGATCCTGTCTATGTTTCGCTAGCCTTTTTAACAGATTGTCTCTGTGTTCCAGATGGTGTAGTATGTCATTGTTGATCCATGGGTCTGACCTTCCTTTAATTCGTATGTCTTTCAGAGGAGCTATTTCGTCTAGAATGTTTGTGATGATGGTTCTGAAGCCAACCCATGCGTCATTAACGTTTGTACTTCCAAACACTGGAGACCAGTCTGTATTCCATAAAATGTCCAGAAATGTTTCTGAGAGACCTTGTTTTGATAACCTTGTGATTCTCTAGGGTAATTTTTGTGGTTTTTCGTGTGCAATATGTGACGAAGTGATCACTTATCCCAGTCTGTATAACCCCTGATTGGGATATTTTGTCCTCTCTGTTACAGTTTATGTGGTCTATTATTGTGGCAGTGTTCTCAGAGATACGTGTGGGGGTTGTGATGAGTTGTTTGTGATTGTGCATTGTCAGTATATGCCTATATTCTCGTACAAGCCTATCATTTCGTTGTTTGTAACACAGGTTAAAATCCCCTAGTATAATGGATTCATTCCGAGGGTCTAGCGATGACAAAGTTCGTTCAAATTTGGTCAAGAATTGTGTGTCGTTTGGTGGCCTATAGCATACCCCAATTGTGATGGGTCTTGTCCTCGGCAGGTGTAGATCGATCCACAGAGCTTCGTGATTTTCTACATGGAGGTCGGTCCTAGTTGTGTGTGTGAGGTTGTTTTTTACATACAGACATACTCCTCCCCCATGCCTATTGCGATCATTCCTAACCATATTGAAACCTTGAATGTTTATTTCACCATCGTTTATACTTGAATCCAGCCAGGTTTCTGTGATTTTAATTATTGAAGCTTTGGCCTTATTAGCTAACAAGTTAATTTCTGACAATTTATGGTACATTGATCTGGCGTTAATGTGGATAAGATGGAGCCCTTTGTTGGTGAACACTCTGTATTCATCTTTGATTTTGAATGTGTCCTGGCTGGATTCTGAGTTGTTAATACTAATTGGTTCATTTACATTAATATTCGGTAATGAATGCAAGGCACATATGTTGCATAGGAATTCCCGTTCTTCACTGTTGGTCTTCTTAGAGATGCACTTCATGTGAGCTACAGTTTTACACTTAACACAGTTTAGGATCCTTTGTTTTCTTGTTATGAGTGATTCACATATTTCACAAATGATTTTAGGACCTTTAATAGCTACTTCTCTACATTTATCGCATTCCACTGTACCGGCAACATCCTTTTAACTTTATTCTGGCTATTATTAGACGATGTTCTAAGTTTCAATAGGGCCTCCATCAATTAACAGGCTTCGAACTATCTAAGTTAACCCTTTTTAGTACCACAGATCATATTTAAGCTGCACAAAATCGTCTAAATAAAGGTAGAATACAATTTCAAAGACATAGCCGGTACAGAAGGGGTTAATATTGGTGGTGGGCTTTTGACTCTTTATCACAAGTTGAATATAATACAAACATATCAAATGGTAGGAATAAATATCATGGACATTGTTTTGCAGTCTCAAAAGAAATTACTTCAAACTTCAACGAATGGCAACAATTATTAAAGTCGGCCCTTAACTCTAACTCAAGAAAATATAGTCTAGTTTTCTTTGACACCCGTCTTAGATTTTCTATAAAGGAAAACGGGGGACTTAGGAAAAACTAGCCTGAGAAAGAAAGTCTTGTGAGGGTGTTGTTATGAGTTATTATTCGGGAATAACCTACACAGGAATTGTACTGGCCGGGGAGTGGTCAAAAGAATCCGAAATAATATATATCAGACACAGAGGGACAGTGTATGTGTATTGTTGGTCTTTAGAGAAACTCTGTCAAACTTGTTCTACTGATATGCCTTGTCCATCTTTTGCAACCATATACAGTATATTTTCTGTATTGGTTCTGTATCTTCTCTTGTCTTCTCTCTATTTGCTTACACCCGTATTTCTTAGATTTCCTCATACTCCGCAATTCGCTGTGTGTGCATTGTGTTTGCATTTAATTTTGTCTTCCTCCTCGCTTTACTACTTATTTAGATGTCCAAGTTCTCCTCAATTCGTTATATTTTATATATTTGCTCTTCATTTAATTCCTTCCTTCCTTCTCTATTTACTTTTTCATTCTTGTTTCTTGTATTGTTTGTTTTGCTTTGTTTTTCTTTTCTCAAGTTCCTCCTCTCCTTACTGTTGTTCCGTTTTCTTCTGGTCTCTTCCTCGCCTCCTTCTGTGACTTTTGTTTATTGTTTATTTTCCCGTCTTCTCCCTTTACCATGTCCTTGCTTTTTATCTTTGTATTATTTTCTGATATCCTTTTTTTTTCGTGTTGTTTACTTCTGAGTTAATCCTTCTCCCATTATTTATTTGTTTTATTCAATTGTTTATCATTATTATTATTATTATTATTATTATTATTATTATTATTATTATTATTATTATTATCATTGTTATTATTATTATTTAGGTGGTAGGTGATTATTAAGCGTGCAATAGAAATAAACTAATATGAATAAAGATGAGTGCTAGGCTATTAATGTTCAATATAATATTTGGAAACGTTATACATAAGATGGCTGTCCGATTAGTTCAGAAATATTCAAATTACTTGTATTACGTAGATACTTACGTCACATAGAAAAAAAAGGGACGATGGTGTGCTGGAAATGGTTGTATGTTTGATATTTATACTGCACTTATAATATAGCCTGTTCTGATAATGTGTGACGTAATAATGATAAAGTTCCATCTATCAGACAATAATATCATTCCAAAAATTAAGGGAGCCCACCTCGCTTTTTATACCTATAACTAAATAATATGTATAATCATGAGTGTAACAAAATCGTCTAGTGTTAACAAATTAATTAAATCATGCTATAATTGTGAAGAAGCTTTCAGTTATATATTATCTAAAAATCTGTGTGATATCCCGGGTTCGAATCCTGGTGGATCGCATAATTATATGCTTTCATTAATTTCATTTGGAGGTGTGGTGGTGAAATTATTATAAAAATATAATGTCATATAACCAATACTTTCAGACAGAAAGCAAAAATATACTCTCATCGTTGAATTATGATAATTTCACACTACATCGATAATGTAAAAGACTTTTACAACATGTGTAAAACAACACAAAAGTATAAATATATATACACTACTACTACAATTTTTTTTTTTTATATATACCGGGTATACTACTATATTTTTATTTATTTATTTTTTTTATTTTTTTTTTACCGGGTATATTTTTTTTTTTTTTTTTTTTTTTTAATTTTTTTTTTTTTTTATATATATATATATACCGGGTATACTACTAATTTTTTTTTTTTTTTTTTTTTTTTTTTTTTTTTTTATATATATATACCGGGTATACTACTACTTTTTTTTTTTTTTTTTTTTTTTATATATATATATATATATATATACCGGGTATACTACTACTTTTTTTTTTTTTTTTTTTTTATATATATATATACCGGGTATACTACTACTTTTTTTTTTTTTTCTACTACTACATCTACTACTACTACTACTACTATACTACAACTACTACAACTACAACTACTACTACAACTACTACAACTACAACTACTACTACACCAATAGCCAAGGCCTTAACCTTGGGATCTGTCAGTGGTCACCTAACTAATACTGGACGATCTGTCCAGTCTGTTAGGTGGCCACCTAACCAGTCACTGTCTGACCAAGTCTGTATTAACTCAGGACTCGATCAGACAACCAGGCAGAGAGGCGTTCACCTCTTACCGCCTGGCTGTGAGCTGGCTAATATATTATAATGCTTCGGGGGTATTTCCGCATATTATTTACGTTTGTTAACACATTATACTTATATTAAGGGGTAAACAGGTCATGACAATTAATTAATTGTATATATATATATATATATATATATATATATATATATATATATATATATATATATATATATTTATATCTTGTGATCTAATTTTAACGTGCGATATATTTGCATACGTGAACATTGTTTGATAAATACAAGCAGATTCATGATTGAGAGCTCACACTGATCCAGACAGGACCGTCAAAAATCTTATTATCAACAACACTATCATTACCATATGATTATGTTTATACTGTACATATTATGTATTGTATTCTCTTAGTGTAGGTAAGTTTTTGTTCATTTGTTCTTTCATCAGAAATGTGTAACTAATTTATGAAGTATACCAATGAATTAAAGGGTTAAACTTAATCATAATATGGTATTCGTTTGTTAAAGGTTTCCTATATGTATTATAGTTTGTACCTAAATAAAATCCGGCTAAACTGTATACTAATATTATAACAAGCTATAGTCTATAGTCTATAGTCTGTTCACTTGAGCCAGACATCTGGGGCCCCGTGAAAAAGTCAAATAATATATCTTCACAATTTTACCTAATAACCGGTATAAACGAAAATAGCTAACAGTATTAACACTCACTTTAAATTATGATTACTAATGAGATATCTATTTAAAACTAGGTCGAATTGAGTGAAAATTACTGAAGAAACAACGGCGATGTTATCCCTTGCCGACACCGACCTACTAAAATTAGTGTTGCTAATATTAAGATAAGGTGATACAAAAAAATATATATATATTATATTATAATTGTGTGTCTGTGTAGAATATCTCACAAATATGCTCGAGTTACATTAATATATGCCTAGGCTTCAGCCAGGATTTGAACTAGTCAATCAAAAGAACATCGAACGCTTTAGCACACTTGGCAATGGTGTGATAAAAAGATTACCGAATTTTTACCTTATATATATATATATATACCGGTATATATATACTTTACAGCTGTTGTCGTTATCAAGTATAGTAGTATGCCTGTAGCTATAAACCACTTCTATATTATCGATGTAGTGTGAATTGCAGGTATAGCCTATAGTGGGATAATCATAATTCAACGATGATATTAATTTTACTTTATGTGTGAATGATTCACCCCCTCCGTGTCTTTGAAGTATTGGTCATCTTTATAATTATGACATTGTTAGATTTGATTCAGATAATACATAACTGAGAGCTACTTCACATATGCCTTTTAGTACAATCATAGTCTGGTTTAATTAATTTGTTAACACTAGACGATTTCATTACTCATGATTATACATACTATGTTATTAAAGGTATAATTTAATGTAAACAACAAAATATGGTAGTCAATAGGTAAAACATCCAATGCACACTTGTCACCGGTTACGGTACCAATAAAGTAATGCATGATATATTCTATATATAATGTCCTCAGCAATCTATTGCCTAACTGAGGAAAACAAAGAACGACAAATCTAAGCACTTAAAACAGGGTCCATACTCCTAATGCAGTCCATTATGCAGAAGAAACTTGCAACAATTAGTTTGAAACTGTTGTGGGTTGAAACAACAGTTGTTAAAGGTTAAAGGTGTCAGTGAATGATGCCCACAAGGGACAACGGTACAGTTGGTCAAAGTAATTTATAGCCATGAAGGCCCTAAAGTACACAGTCACCAAGGTTAACTCCTTCTGTACCAGTGACGTCTTTGTACATTTACTCTTGGTATATTAAGTCGATTGTGTGCAGTTTATAAGGGACCTGAGACAGTAACCTAAGGTTAAGTTAGATAATTCGAAGCCTGTCAATTGCTGGAGAACCTTTTTAATCTGAATAACATCGTATAATATTAGCCAAAATTCTGTGAATAAGATGGCACCGGTACTGAAAGGGTTAAGGACTTGGGTGAAGAAGAAAAAAATATAATATATACTCCTTTGACGCCTTGAGCGGGGTCGATCCTGGGATGACTGAGGTTAGACTCCAAGACGCTCTGCACTTCACCAACCAGCCGTTGATAACGGTATGGGAAGTTATAGAATGTGAATTATAAACATAAAACATCATCAGCATGTCTGCACTGTGGAAGAGTAATTGCCAACTTGCGAGTTTTCGTTCGATAAGGAAGTTGGAGCTGTAGACAACGATACTTAACAGATTTTACAGCTAAAATACGGTCGTAGTTCATTTATATATATATAAAACCCAATTCAACATAACATTTATCCATCAGAAATGTACATTATTATTGTATTTATGTTAAATATCCGATGTTCACGGCACCAACTTCCTTATAGCTTGAAACTCGCAAGTGGTCAAGTAGTCTTCCACAGTGCAGACATGCTGATGTTGGATTATGTTTATAATTCACATTCTATAACTTCCCATACCGTTATCAACGGCTGGTTGGTGAAGTGCAGAGCGTCTTGGAGTCTAACCTCAGTCATCCCAGGATCTACCCCGCTCAAGGCGTCAAAGGAGTTTATATACATTTTGAGATAGTTTTGACCATTTTGATTCCTAGAGAGCCTTCCTAAGTAGTTTAACATCGTCTAATGATATCCAGCATAATCTGTCAAACTGCGTCATATCATATAATCATCAAAGGGTTACTACTACTAATAATGTCTTTGTGGGTATCATTCTGTGATACCTTTAACCTTTAAACCTTTAACTTTTAGCAACAGTTGCAATTTTCTCCTGCATAGTGGACTGCATTAGGTCTTAGGTGTTGTACAGTAATTGCTTGTCCTAATTTTCCTCAGTTAGACAAAATGTTGTCGAGGAAAATATTTATAGAATATATAGAATGTATGACAAGTATGCATTGCATGTTTTTGCCCTTTTTTGTTTTACTTTAAATTTGACCTATAACTAAATAATATGTATAATCATGAGTGTAAGAAAATCGTCTAGTGTTAACAAATTAATTAAATCAGGCTATAATTGTGAAGAAGGTTTCAGTTATATATTATTTAACAATGTCATATGACCAATACTTTCAGATAGAAAGTAAAAATATAATCTCATCGTTGAATTATGATAATTTCACACTACATCGATAATGTAAAAGTGACATTGGTAACAAAACAAAAAGTATATACACTACTACTACTACTACTACTACTATACTACGACTACACCGATAGCCAAGGCCTTAACCTTGGGATCTGTCAGTGGCCACCTAATAAATACTGGACGATCTCTCCAGTCTGTTAGGTGGCCACCTAACCAGTCACTGTGTGACCAAGTCTGTATTAACTCAGGACTCGATCAGACAACTAGGCAGAGAGGCGTTCACCTCTTACCGCCTGGCTGCGAGCTGGCTAATATATTATAATGCTTCGGGGCTATTTCCGCATATTATTTACGTTTGTTAACACATTATACTTATATTAAGGGGTAAACAGGTCATGACAATTAATTAATTGTATATATATATCTTGTGATCTAATTTTAACGTGCGATATATTTGCATACGTGAACATTGTTTGATAAATACAAGAAGATTCATGATTGAGAGCTCACACTGACCCAGACAGGACCGTCAAAAATCTTATTATCAACAACACTATCATTACCATATGATTATGTTTATACTGTACATATTATGTATTGTATTCTCTTAGTGTAGGTAAGTTTTTGTTCATTTGTTCTTTCATCAGAAATGTGTAACTAATTTATGAAGTATACCAATGAATTAAAGGGTTAAACTTAATCATAATATGGTATTCGTTTGTTAAAGGTTTCCTATATGTATTATAGTTTGTACCTAAATATAATCCGGCTAAACTGTATATTAATATTATAACAAACTATAGTCTGTAGACTGAGTATATGGTATTTGTTCAAAGTGTATTTCAATAGCAGCAAACATTTTAGTTTTGTTTTAGTTAGATGCTAAGTATATAATATATTAACATTATGGAAACTATCTTGATTAAATACGGAGAAAATATTGTGATAATAATATAAGCCTTTAAGGAAGTGACCTGTTTTTTGTTCTGTCCTTTTCTATCTTTCTCTGGCTTGTATCCATTTGGCCCCATTCAGCCTACTGTTTTAAGACGTTTATCCCCATCCAGGTGTCAATTTCTTACTGGTGAGCGGTAGCGAGCCAGCATATTTATTATTTTTGTTAGACAGCAGGCTAAATTTGTACATTTTTCGATAGAAAAATTTCTCCGGCGAAGCCGGATTTCTTCATATAATGCTGGCTCGCTATCGCTCGCCAGAAATAAATCGACACCTAGATGGGGATAAACGTCTTAAACTAGTTGGCTGAATTGGGCCGAATGGATACAAGCCAGAGAAAGAGAGAAAAGGACAGACATAACAAAAAGCAGGTCACCCCCCTTAATTCGTCGATGTACCCCATACATTTCGTACAGTTTTCTGACGGAAGAACAAAATGGCATAAACGACATCTAATGAAAAGCAAAGCAATACAAGCGATATGATGTAGAAATGAATCATGTGGCAAGAGTTTGTGCTGTTGACAATAATATGGTGGACTGTCCTTTGTGCTGGTGACAATAATATGGTGGACTGTCCTTTGTGCTGTTGACAATAATATGGTGGACTGTCCTTTGTGCTGTTGACAATAATATGGTGGACTGTCCTTTGTGCTGTTGACAATAATATGGTGGACTGTCCTTTGTGCTGTTGACAATAATATGGTGGACTGTCCTTTGTGCTGGTGACAATAATATGGTGGACTGTCCTTTGTGCTGTTGACAATAATATGGTGGACTGTCCTTTGTGCTGTTGACAATAATATGGTGGACTGTCCTTTGTGCTGGTGACAATAATATGGTGGACTGTCCTTTGTGCTGTTGACAATAATATGGTGGACTGTCCTTTGTGCTGGTGACAATAATATGGTGGACTGTCCTTTGTGCTGTTGACAATAATATGGTGGACTGTCCTTTGTGCTGGTGACAATAATATGGTGGACTGTCCTTTGTGCTGGTGACAATAATATGGTGGACTGTCCTTTGTGCTGGTGACAATAATATGGTGGACTGTCCTTTGTGCTGTTGACAATAATATGGTGGACTGTCCTTTGTGCTGGTGACAATAATATGGTGGACTGTCCTTTGTGCTGTTGACAATAATATGGTGGACTGTCCTTTGTGCTGTTGACAATAATATGGTGGACTGTCCTTTGTGCTGGTGACAATAATATGGTGGACTGTCCTTTGTGCTGGTGACAATAATATGGTGGACTGTCCTTTGTGCTGTTGACAATAATATGGTGGACTGTCCTTTGTGCTGTTGACAATAATATGGTGGACTGTCCTTTGTGCTGTTGACAATAATATGGTGGACTGTCCTTTCTGGAGCGGTGTGAACTCTACATCCCGAGTCCCTTGTTCGAACCGGCGGCAGGGCATGAAGCATATTTTATTATTAGTATTATTATTAGTATTATTATTAGTATTATTTATTATTATTATTATTATTATTATTATTATTATTATTATTATTATTATTTTAGAATCAGATCTCACCCTTGTACCATAATTATACAGTATTATTCTATATTTGTCATGATTTCAACATCTTCTATAGTTTATTTACTTTCAGCTGAGGATAAGTTGCAATGTCCTAACCTTAATCTATATTTCATTAATTTCACCACAACACCAAACACCCCCATTGAAATTAATCTTAATTCAGCTATTACGAAGATTTTGTGGTGAAATATATTGTTACTTATCAAAACAATGCCTTAAGGGGAGATGGGCCGTTTTTCGGGGTCCCTTTCTTCCTCATGCTTATCCCCATTAGTTTTGACATTTAAGACGTACCAATTAATCTCGAAGGGAAATCTAATGAATTATGGATGTTTTATTTTATTTTAATTTGATGGAGGTCTAGGGAGGAAAAAATTTAATATATAAATAAATAGACCCAAAAAATAACCTATGTCCCCTTAAGGGGAGGTTTTTAGTTTGTTTCCTACTCCTCCAGCAATCTTAAAATTTAACCCCCTTGACCCCCTTTCAAGATAAATTTGTACATTTTTCGGTAGAAAAATGTCCCGGCCGAAGGCCGATTACTCTTAAATTACAGGCTCGCTGTCGCTCGCCAGGATAAAATCGACACCTAAATGGCACGACAGGTCTTAAAATTGACAGAATGGGGCAGAAATTCTTAAAAATCACCAAACTAATGGGGCAAACGTCTTAAAATCTCAAAAGCAATGGGGCTAAACATGAGGGAGAAAGGGGTCAAGAAAAAAAAAGTGCCTCAAGTGGAAACCTCCCCTTAATATGACGCTGAGCCATAGTACTATATAATATACTATGTTAACAATAGGTATCCCAAAATCAGCTGTTAAGGGGAGATTTCCACTGGATGATTTTTTTTTTTCTGGACCCCTTTCTCCCTCATTTTTTAGTTAGCCCCATTGCTTTTGAGATTTCAAGAAGTTCGCCCCATTAGTTTGGCGATTTTAAGAAATTTCACCCCATTTCTGTCCATTTTAAGACCTTTCGTGCCATTTAGGTGTCGATTTTTTCCTGGCGAGCGATAGCGAGCCTGTAATTTAAGAGGCACCGGCCTTCGGCCGGGACATTTTGCTACCGAAAAATGTACAAATTTATCTTGAAAGGGTATCTAGGGTGTGTAATTTGAAGCTTGATGGAGGTCTAGGGAACAAACTAGAAACCTCCCCTTGGCTTAAGGGATTCAGTTTGCCGTCAGCTGAACTAATATAACTTACTATAGTTAGATAGTACTGCTGATCTACACTTGTAACTTTATTTCATTCTGGTGTCCATTCTGTTTTCTATGTAACTTTATTCTGGTTTCCATTCTGTTTTCTATTGTTGCCATCCAAATATTCGGCCGATATTTCTCTCCTGTATATCTAAAGTTCTAAACCGTTACCCTATATTTTATTTCTCCCAGACCCCAATTTAAGCCGGTATCACACGAGAGCTTTTTTAGTGAACATTCGATGATCAACATTTTTCTGACAACATTTCTGGAATATTTGGCACTGGTATCAGAAACTAGACTGGTGATACAGGATTTTAAATGTTGAACTCCTAAGCTGCCAGACTGTTGAGGATAAATGTTGAGGGAAAGACGCTCGTGTGATACCGGCTTTACACCAAGATCTCTCACTAGCCCACGCGTTGTCCGGTACCACCCACGCAACTTGGAGAGCGGTCATCCTTTTCTGTGGACGCCATTTTGGTTCCCTAATCATCAGTTAACGGGCTGATGTTTTTGTTTTGATAATACGTAATATAATATAACTGTGTTGGTTGTGTAATGGCTTAAATACTTATGTTCTGGGTGTGGTGTCCCGAGTTCGAATCCCGGGAGGACCATATGCTTCCATTAGTTTATTCAAACGCATTGGGGTTTGTAGTTGATGATTAATGTTAAGAACGGGGCGTTACATAATTCCAAAGATTATATTCTACCATAAACGCCAAATGTTTGATTTTTTTTCTGTGTATGAAGGAGAGAAGGCAAAACTTTAATAAGTGTATAAAGAGGGTAATGCAATCATTGGCACCAAAATGGCGCAAGTTGGCTGATCACCGTTTCTATAAGGTCTCTAACGCACCTTTTCCGAGAACTGCACGCTCGTTAAAGAATTATTGTGTATCTGTAAACCTTGGTGTATTTCAGCTTGAGATCAACCCTTTTCTGGAGATATAAGGCGATGTTTGTGAGGAATGTGTGCCAGTTAGAATGGTGAATCAACATTAATATACCCAGTGATGTTATATAACTTTTTGTTCATACACTTGTTATGCCCTAGAATTAATAGTGTAGTTGACCGGGGTATAGAGCTGACCGATCGCTAAATTATATAGTAAAACTCCTTGTTCAAGTTTTAAGAGTTTGGGTTCACTTTCAATTTATTTCGTATTCTCGTTTTCTATTGCTTCCCAAAGAATTAATTCCTCTTCTAATTTTCTCCCAGGCTCTTTTTTTATCGTATTTTTCTTTCGCTTAAGGGGGGTGACCTGCTTTTTGTTATTTCTGTCCTTTTCTCACTTTCTCTGGCTTGTATCCATTCGGCCCCATTCAGCCAACTATTTTAAGACGTTTATCCCCATCTAAGTGTCGATTTCTTCCTGGCGAGCGCTAGCGAGCCAGCATTATATGAAGAAATCCGGCTTCGCCGGAGACAATTTTCTATCGAAAAATGTACAAATTTATCCTGCTGTCAAACAAAAATAAAAAATATGCTGGCTCGCTACCGCTCACCAGTAAAAAAATTACACCTGGATGGGGATAAACGTCTTAAAACAGTAGGCTGAATGGGGCCAAATGGATACAAGCCAGAGAAAGATAGAAAAGGACAGAACAAGAACAGGTCACCCCCCTTAATCCGTCTCATTAACTTTCTTATGCACGTTCTCTCTTTCTATTTCACCTGTTTAATTTTCCATTTTAAGCTTGTATTTTCTTCTTATCCTACCCTATCCATCGGTATGTTTGTTTCCTAACATCAATAATTGGTAATGGGAATATTCCGAAATTTCACTAGTCTGTACCATCCAAAGGGGGAAATGTTTCAACATAAACACCAATATGCTAAACTAAATTAAAGTTGGTTAGTGGAGAAAACAACATAATTAATTTTGGTTCAGTAGTAGTTTATCGAGAGGCCTTCTTTAGGGTTAAGTGCCCCATTAATTACTATTTCCATTCACATACATGCATAGCCTCCGATAGTTCAGTTGGAATGGTTGTACATGCTAAGATTGGTATGCAGGATTCGAAACTGCATAATAAATCGTAGGCTTGTGCAACATTTTTTAACTGTCTTCGTGGTGCAATGCATAAGTGTGTTGATTTTTGGTGTGAGCGTCCTGGGTTCGAATCCCCGGACTGCCACATGTGTTTGTTAATTTTACTTTGGATCATGGACTTTGTGATCCTTGAATATCTGGCCGTAACTGTATAGTCACTCATAGGACCACTTGGTGTTCAGAATTATGTATGTTTATGTAATGTAATATACATATATTACCGGTACAAGCTAGTAATTGTAATGCCTGTATTTCCATAACAAAAAAACACTGAGGTCTGCGAATTTTCATAAGTGACTGCATTTCCTCATCAGTGTCCGTCCCCCTGTTTTCCAGGTACTTCATTGTGGGTAGACTCTACATTTTTATTCTCGTTTCTCGTCCACAATTCTGCTACTAGTATAAACTCGGTAGTTTAATTCACATTTTTCTCCTGCAGTTTTATCTCGTTATACCGGTATATATATTTGTTTATCCTTGTGTGTGTGGACGAGCGGTTGTGTGTTTATTGGTACAAATCTCTGGATATTTGTAGGTTTACAGGTACATGAGGTTTGGGGCGACAGTTAATCGGTACACACCTCTTTAAAATACGTTGAAATGGAGTGTTTTCGGTTAGGTTAGGTAAGTTAGGTTAGGTTAGGTTAGGTTAGTGTAATTTAGGTTTAAAAATCGAAAAATGTACTCGTAAGCATGCACCAAATTGATATGTACCGATAAACGCCAACCGCTCGGGGGGGGGGGGGGGGGTGTGTGTGTGTGTGTGTGTGTGTGTGTGTGTGTGTGTGTGTGTGTGTGTGTGTGTGTGTGTGTGTGTGTGTGTGTGTGTGTGTGTGTGTGTGTGTGTGTGTGTGTGTGTGTGTGTGTGTGTGTGTGTGTGTGTGTGTGTGTGTGTGTGTGTGTGTGTGTGTGTGTGTGTGTGTGTGTGTGTGTGTGTGTGTGTGTGGTGGGAGAGGGAAGGAGGAGGGAGGCGTGTAGCATGCACAACCATATTAATTAGTTCTTCTACATGTGTAATGAGAAATGGCAATACACATTTTAACGCCTGTTAGCCATGCCCAGGAAAACAACTGCAGACTGTCAATTAAATATTTAATTATTTTAAGAATGCATCCAATTGACTATTTAGACCTAGCAGCACATTTGTTTATAATTATGCCCGTATGTTAAGGAGCTAGACAATAACTGCAGAATGTCAGGAAAATATTTAATCGCCATAAAAATACATCATTACTTATCCTGCAAATTTTTAAATTCGGTTTTACTTTATCTTAAGCCGCTGTCACACGAGCGATTTTTCCGTCAATTTTCCATGAGCAAGTTTTTTCTGGTAATATTTTGGGATATGTTTTCATTGGAATCGGAAACTAGATCGAAGTTAGATTATGTTAAGTGGTTTAATTATTATGGAACTTGTATTTTGAAGCTGCCAGACAACAATTGCCCCTAAAAATTGACGGAAAAATCGCTCGTGTGACACCGCCTTAAATCCTGTCTTTTCATGCGTGGCACTCTGCTAAATTTATTGATGGGAGTAGCATTATTCAAATAAAAATTATGATGTAATATGGAATATCACCGTATATCGTTCACATCTATTATAACAGAGTTATATACAGTATGTAGTATCTGGTAATATTGTGTAGTCAATAGATGGGTTAAGAATGATTAAGGGGACAGTGGCTACTTGTTTGGCCTATTAATTCAGTTATTCATTTATTTTTTTTAGTTTCCTCGCTAGACATCCCTCAAAATTAGATAAACATCCCCTAGACAAGATAAATATGTACATTTTTCGGTAGAAAAATGTCACTGCCGAAGGCCGGTTCCTCTTATAATTACAGGCTCGCTATCGCTCGCCAGGAAAAAATTGACACGTAAATGGCACAAAAGGTCTTAAATTAACAACGAAGTGGGGTGAAAGGTGTTAAAATCGCCAAACTAATGAGCCTAACGTCTTACAATCTGAAAACTAATGGGGCTAAACATGAGGAAGAAGGGAGACCAGAAAAACGACCCTCTCCCCTTAACAGAATGATTAGTGTTGACAATAATGGTGATTGTAAAGGAGAATGATGGAGTTTGGAGGGAGAGAGGGAGAGAATGATGGAGTTTGGAGGGAGAGAGGGAGAGATAAAGAGCCTGGGGAATGACATTAACCCCTTCTGTACCGGCAACGTCTTTTTAACTTTATTCTGGCTACTATTAGACGATTGTATTCAGTTTAAAAAGGGCCTCCAACAATTAAAAGCCTTCAAACTATCTCACTTAACCCTTTTCACTACCATAGATCCTTCTTAAACTGCACAGAACCCTCTAAATATACCGGTAGCCATGTTAAATTAAAAAAGTCGTCGCCGGTACAGAGAGGGTTAAGAGATGGAGGACAGTCGGGAATATCAAGGGTTATTTATCACAACCTATAACTTACTGGAAGAACAATGTTAAGGGGGTGGCCTGCTATTTATCACAACCTATAACTTACTGGAAGGACAATGTTAAGGGGGTGGCCTGCTATTTATCACAACCTATAACTTACTGGAAGGACAATGTTAAGGGGGTGGCCTGCTATTTATCACAACCTATAACTTACTGGAAGGACAATGTTAAGGGGGTGGCCTGCTATTTATCACAACCTATAACTTACTGGAAGGACAATGTTAAGGGGGTGGCCTGCTATTTATCACAACCTATAACTTACTGGAAGGACAATGTTAAGGGGGTGGCCTGCTATTTATCACAACCTATAACTTACTGGAAGGACAATGTTAAGGGGGTGGCCTGCTATTTATCACAACCTATAACTTACTGGAAGGACAATGTTAAGGGGTGGCCTGCTATTTATCACAACCTATAACTTACTGGAAGGACAATGTTAAGGGGGTGGCCTGCTATTTATCACAACCTATAACTTACTGGAAGGACAATGTTAAGGGGGTGGCCTGCTATTTATCACAACCTATAACTTACTGGAAGGACAATGTTAAGGGGGTGGCCTGCTATTTATCACAACCTATAACTTACTGGAAGGACAATGTTAAGGGGGTGGCCTGCTATTTATCACAACCTATAACTTACTGGAAGGACAATGTTAAGGGGGTGCTATTTATCACAACCTATAACTTACTGGAAGGACAATGTTAGGGGGGTGGCCTGCTATTTATCACAACCTATAACTTACTGGAAGGACAATGTTAAGGGGGTGGCCTGCTATTTATCACAACCTATAACTTACTGGAAGGACAATGTTAAGGGGGTGGCCTGCTATTTTTCTCTCCTTTTCTCTTTTTCTCTAGCTTGTATCCATTCGGTCCCATTCAGCCTACTGTTTTAAGACGTTTAGCCCCATCCAGGTGTTGATTTCTTCCTGGCGAGTGGTGCGAGCCATCATTGTATGAACAAATCCGGCTTCGCCGTAGACATTTTTCTATCGAAAAATTTACAAATTTAGCCTGCTGTCAAAAACATTATAAAAAATATGCTGCTCACAGGAAGAAATCGACACCTGGATGGGGATAAACGTCTTAAAATAGTAGGCTGAATGGGACCGAATAGATACAACCCAGAGAGAGAGAAAAACACGAGGTGGGCCCCCTTAAGGCAAAATAATACTGACGGTAAGGATGGAATAACAACAATAATTGGGGATACAATAGTATATAGATTATGGAAGAGGCAAGGGTTGTTGATTGCAGCTAGTTTATACAAGAATACATAATACATCCAACTTTATTTGCCTATCTTGGTATAGACAAAAATCTCGAACGAAACTGTATTTCTGTTCTATGGAACAGACAGGTGAATACGAGAGAGGGACATGGAGAAAGAAAGATATTGAACAGAAATGGAGGAAATAAAAGTACTCGGTTTAAAAGTGCGAGCATTCTGGCTATGGACAAGATAGTGAAAAGAATGTTAGAAAAGGAGAGGGTGAAAGGTAGGAACTGGTTGACTGGATGGAAGGGATGAAGAAAATATTGACACCCACACACACACACACACACACACACATACACACCCACCCACCCACACACACCCACACCCACACCCACATACACCTCACTCTCACTCTCTCTCTCTCAATATGGTTGAGACATTAGGTAGTATCAACAGACATCAGAGGCAGTGGAATGTATTGTCTCCCTCAGCTTTAAGCCATCTCCTGAACCACCCCTACTCCTTCTCCAGCACTTTATAAATACTGCACTTACTCCCACCCCTCCCCCCTGTTCCCTTCCGCTCCCTCCTCTCTCCATCCCTGTCCCACTACCAGCTACTGTCTATCCCCCCCTACTCACCCCCCCCCCCCCCCTTCCCCTCATTAAGCTCTCCCCCTTCCATCCTTGCACCTACTCTTACCCCTTCTTCAATACCACCCTCACTCTCCCCGGTGAAATGGATAACGGTGTGTTGAAATGGATAGAAAATTGGCTCAGCAACAGAAAGCAAATGGTAGTCATAAACGGTAAGGCATCTAAATGGACCAATGTAAGTAGCGGGGTACCCCAGGGATCGGTACTAGGACCAATTCTCTTTCTAATTTACATCAACGACATAGATGAGGGTCTCACCTGCACAATCTCAAAATTTGCTGACGATACAAAAATTGCAAATAGCGTACTCTCAAAAGAACAAGTTGACGATATGCAACACAATCTAGATAAATTGTCATGTTGGGCCCAAATTTGGCAAATGAGTTTCAATGCGGATAAATGTAAAGTACTACATGTCGGATACCTAAATGAGAAAGCAAACTATTCGATGAATGGCACTCAGCTTAAGAATGTAAACAGAGAAACTGATCTGGGAGTAACAATATCGAGTAACCTAAAACCGAGTCAACAATGTTCAGAAGTTGTTAAGAAGGCAAACAAAATAATTGGCTTTATAGGCAGGTCATTTGAGCATAAATCCAAAGAAGTTATCCTAACCCTTTACAATTCCTTAGTCCGCCCTCTTCTGGAATACTGCGTTCAATCCTGGTGCCCTTATTACCAAAAAGATATAAACAAGCTAGAACGAGTTCAACGTAGAGTTACCAAAATGATACCTAGCCTAAAGAACAAACCATACGAAGAGCGTCTTAGAGAATTAAATCTATTTCCTTTAACCCAGCGCAGATTAAGAGGCGACTTAATTCAAGTGTTCAAAATCATCAAAGGCATCGACAATATGAACTGTAATAAGTACTTCACTATCGACCAATCTAATTACACGCGGGGAAACGGTTGCAAAATTATTGGTAAATCTTTTAACTCGCACGAATCTAAGAATTTCTTCTTCAATCGAGTTGTCAACTTGTGGAATGGGCTTCCCCGAGACGTTATAGACTGCAGCACCGTTGATTCATTTAAATTCCGCCTAGACAAATATCTCGCATCAAACCCGCGACTGACTGCGTTTGTAAATGAATAACTTTATCCTCCCCTCAGTTACTAACCCATATGTCCCCTACTAACTTCCTAGTCCTGCCACGTTAGTGGCAGGGCAGTAGTTACCTTTCCAATGTTCCCTTACCCACTCTAAACCACTGTTTGGACACTTGATCCTCAGTGTTTTGGAGGACAAGCAACCTAGAAGGGTCACTAGACCTGTTGTTGCTTGATTTCCTTTGTACTCCTTTGTACTCCCCCCTCCCCCCCCAACAACAACAACATTACTACACCCACAACCCCAAGCCCTTTCATACCTCTACTCATTGACTCTTGCCTCGTGTCGGCCACCCACAGCAATTGGGTATGTGCCTGAGTATAATTATACATACATACATACAAACAAAAACAGGACGTGTGCATTATGTATTGTTGTAGTCTGTCGTAGTTACCCTTTCAAGATCCGATTACGCATTTATTTTCGTTTTCTGGCTTTTATTTTGCTCCGATTTGGAAGGGTATATGGAAGTCAGAGGGTTGTTGTTGTTGTTGTTGTTGTTCCCTAAGCTGCCTGGCCGAACAGCCCCGAGTCCCTGAGAAAGGCCATGGCCACGATCGGGCCTTCCCACAGAGCTCTCATTGAGTGTAGATTGTATTGTTGGCGTAAGTGGTTGTGTGAAATGCAGTCTTCTATGATGTGTTTAATGGTATGGGGTGCTGTGTTACATCCCGGGCAGGTGTCGACAACGGAGTCATCCAGTCTCTTCTGATAGCTCAGGAGAGCTGGATGGTGTCCGCATCTCAGCCTGGCCAGGTGGACTCTGTCCTCGCGAGGAAGGGAGGATTCGGAAGGATAGATTTCGGGAGGTCGTGCATGCAGCTGCGTGTTGTCTGTGAGTGAGTGGATGGATCGGTGAGAGATATGAGTATGGATGTGCTTCTGGAAGTTGGTTCGGGGTGGGCAGGGAGGGAGAGAGGACAATAATTGTGTGTGATACCGTGTGCTGGGTGTTGTTTTGATATTTCTTGGTGTCTGTGGGTGTGTTGCCATGTAGTTTAGGGGGTGGTCTTGGTTCGTGGAGGCTGCTGCCAGGAATTGAGTGCCTCTCATGTCCAGATGGTCTTTGACTTTGAGGATTTTGGTTTCTTGATGTAGGTGATCTGTGGGTGCAGTAGCTGTGCAGCCTGTAATGATCTTCAGGGCTTTGTTTTGAATAGTCTGTAAGGTCTTATGATGTGTTTCAGCTAGGTTAGAAGCCCAGGCTGGGCTTGCGTATTCCATCACTGATCTTATGTATTGTTTATATACTGTGGTGGTAGTTTCTTTGTTGTGTCCAAATTTTGTGTGAGCAAGTGACCTGAGGGCGTTAAGTCTGGGTGTCAGTTTCTTTTTAATGTTTGTGGTGTGCTGTTTGAATGTCATATGAGTATCATATGTTACTCCTAGGATTTTGTGTGTGTGTGTATGTGTTAGGGGTGTGTTGTTTATGGTGAGTTGAGGGATGTATTCGTGTTTTCCTGTCCAACTTGTGAGCAGGGTTGCGGTGGATTTGGCTGGGGCTAGATTAAGTCTGTTTGTAGTGCACCAGCCATGTAGTGTGTTGAGATAGGGTTGAAGGAGATCTGTTGCTCTTTTTGGGTCATGGTGTGTGCATGTGAGTGTTATGTCATCTGCATAGGAGGCTAAGTTTATTTGGGGCGTATTGGGTGTAGTTATATCGTGCATGTACAGATTGAAGAGTGCGGGCGATAGGACGGATCCTTGTGGGACTCCGTTTGGAAAGTTTCTGATTTTAGATGACTGACCGGCAAAAGATACGTGTGCACATCTGCCTGCTAGGAAGTTGGCCAGCCACCGTTTTGTGTTGTTGTGCATGTTTGTGTTGTAGATTTTGTTTGTTAGGTTGTGGCGGGGGATGGCATCGAAGACTTTACTAATGTCGAGTGTGGCTAATAGTGATCTGTGTGGTGGTCTAGCTGAATTGATGCCGTCGAAAGCTCTTAGTGTAAGGTCTGTGAGAAGAGTGTTTGTGGAGTGCAGTGGCCTAAAGCCATGTTGTGTTGGAGCTAGGGGTAGGTCAGGTGTAATTAGTTGTAATACTAGGCGTTCCATGACTTTGGAGGGGGAGCAAAGGAGTGTGATGGGGCGGTGCGAGGAGGGTAGCGTGGGGTCTTTGTTGGGTTTGGGGAATGTGATGATGATACCATGCTTCCAAATGTCTGGTATTGTGTTGTGTGAATAGCTGTAGTTTGATATGTTAGTGAGTGCTTGTATGCCTTGTGGTCCCAGGTGTCTGAGGTGTATGTTGCTTATGTTGTCTAGGCCACAGGCGGGTGAGTGCTTGAGATTGTTGATGATATGCTTTGTCTGGTGATTGGTGAAGGGTGTATAGTCAGGGTCTGTGGGGAATTGTCTCTTACGTCGGATGACACGTCGGTCGTCTTTGTGAGGTTTTAGGTGGCTGACATGTGAAAAGTGATTGATGAGAGTGTTTGCTTGTTGTTTACATGAAGGAGTAGAGTCTGTTGTTGTGATTGCAGCATGTGATTGTGTTGTGTTGCTGTTGGAAAGTGTGATGCTGCTTAGTGTTTTGTATAGTTTTTTTGGGGTTTGTTTTGTGATCAAGTGTTTGTAGGAAGTTATTCCAATTTAGTTTTTGTTGTTCTTGTATTTTGTTGTTAGTTTGGGTGTTGAGTGCTTGAATTTGTTGTGTGATGTCTTGTGTGTGGGGTGCTGGGGAGTGTTTCAGTATGTCGCGTTGTCTGATGAGGTTTTGAGTTTCTGGTGTGAAGTTGGGGTTGTGTCTTTTTCTGTTACCTCTTGGAATGTGTTTCTTGTCAGCGTTTTGGATAGTTTTATTGAGTATGTGTACAGCATTGTTGATGTTAGTGATGGGTGTACTGTTTAGAGTTGTGAAGTGTTGTTCTGTCTCATTTGTGAATGCTTCCCAGTTAGCTCTTTTATAATTAGTGTATGTGTGTTTGTGGCTAGCTGGGGTGAGTCTGGTTTTGGTGGTGATAATGATCGGGAGGTGGTCAGAGCCTAAGGTTCTGACCACCCTCCAGGATGTTGTGGGGGCGAGTTCTGGGGAGCAAAAGGTGATGTCTGGAGATGATGGGTTATAGAGGGCTTGGTGAGGAATATGGGTATGTTGATGGATGTCGTTAAGGATGATGAGGTTATCTGTTTGGTTTTGTAGTACCAGCCCTCTGTCTGTGTCGGGGTTGTCGACAGAGGGTTAATTGAGATAGTCTTTACCCTTATAACTCCCACAGATCCTTCCAAAACTTTCTATAATCGTCTAATGATAGCCAGAATAAACTATCAAAATGCGGCATAATCTTCAGAGGGTTAATTGCTTACCATGTGAAATATTTAGTTACGCTACTATCCAAAGTAAACAAATAAACGTTTATATTTCACGTATAAATAGAATAACATTTGTATTGTGCGTCGGTTGCTCTTCCTGGCTTGTGTGGTGTGCAAAAAACGCAGAAACACATCCGATAAGGCTTACTGCTATTTTATATGCGGCCGAATATATTTGCAGTTTTGCAGCTATGCTTAAAAGGCTAAAGAATACCAGTTGAGCTATCTCCAATTACTAAAAAAAAAATATATAATAATAATAATAATAATAATAATAATAATAATAATAAAATATATATAAAAATAGAAAATCAGCATTACTTTCGATATATTCTTTTACCATAACCGAAACTATGCATATGCCTTTCGCCATATATTTTAGATTATTTTAAAGGTAGTTTTGATGGGTTACGTGTATTGTAAATTTGTCGTTAAGAGGTTGGAAATTGTTAAATTGTTTCTCCACATACATTCTGCAAATAGATTAATACATCCGACAAGCATGATGAGAGAGAGCGAGAGCTAACGTGAGCGTGTGTGTTTGTGAGAGAAAGAATACGTAGTTGTGTTTTGAGTGTGTTGTGTGTGTGTGTGTGTGTGTGTGTGTGTGTGTGTGTGTGTGTGTCTGTGTGTGTGTGTGTGTGTGTGTGTGTGTGTGTGTGTGTGTGTGTGTGTGTGTGTGTGTTGATGTGGATCTTCAGTAGGCCTCTCTGTGATGAATAATGTTTGTAGAAAACTGCCACCACTAATAGTTTATAGACATATTAGGAGTCTGGAATCAATCAACCCATGCGATCAGCCTTTCCTTTATTTGTTGTATAAGTATGCAGGAACACAGTCAGGAATCAAATCAGGTGTGAAATGATGAAGTGGTGAGAATGGTGAAAGGGGTATGTGAGAGCGTGGTACAAAGGAAATCAAGCAACAACAGATCTAGTGACCCTTCTAGGTTGCTTGTCCTCCAAAACACTGAGGATCAAGTGTCCAAACAGTGGTTTAGAGTGGGTAAGGGAACATTGGAAAGGGAATTACTGCCCTGGAACTAATGTCCGTGGCAGGATTAGGAAGTTAGTAGGGGACAGATGGGTTAGTAACTGAGGGGGGGATAAAATAAAGTTATTCATTTACAAACGCAGTCAGTCACGGGTTTGATGCGAGATATTTGTCTACGCGGAGTTTAAATGAATCAACGGTGATGCAGTCTATAACGTTTCGGGGAAGCCCATTCCACAAGTTGACAACTCGATTGAAGAAGAAATTCTTAGATTCGTGCGAGTTAAAAGATTTACCAATAATTTTGCAACCGTTTCCCCGCGTGTAATTAGATTGGTCGATAGTGAAGTACTTACTACAGTTCATATTGTCGATGCCTTTGATGATTTTGAACACTTGAATTAAGTCACCTATTAATCTGCGCTGGGTTAAAGGAAATAGATTTAATTCTCTAAGACGCTCTTCCTATGGTTTGTTCTTTAGGCAAGGTATCATTTTGGTAACTCTACGTTGAACTCGTTCTAGCTTGTTTATATCTTTTTGGTAATAAGGGCACCAGGATTGAACGCAGTATTCCAGAAGAGGGCGGACTAAGGAATTGTAAAAGGTTAGGATAACATCTTTGGATTTATGCTCAAATGACCTGCCTATAAAGCCAATTATTTTGTTTGCCTTCTTAACAACTTCTGAACATTGTTGACTCGGTTTTAGGTTACTCGATATTGTTACTCCCAGATCGGTTTCTCTGTTTACATTCTTAAGCTGAGTGTCATTCATCAAATAGTTTGCTTTCTCATTTAGGTATCCGATATGTAGTACTTTACATTTATCCGCATTGAAACTCATTTGCCAAATTTGGGCCCAACATGACAATTTATCTAGATTGTGTTGCATATCGTCAACTCCTGTACAGAGTTCGAGAATTCTTCACTGACGAGCAGTTGGCCGTGATATATAAAAGTCATGTGCGTTCTCAGATGGATTACTGTTCACCTCTGTGGGGTGGAAGTGGAGTGGTTGCATTGAGGCAGTTGGACAAAATTCAAAATAAAGCTATTAGATTAATCAATAACCCTGCAATCACACAGGACCTTCCTACATTATCCATACGAAGAAACGTTGCATCCCTTGCATTATTCTACAGATATTTTCACAGCAATTGTTCCGAGGAACTTGCTTCAATTGTGCCGCCTCTCCACATCTTTCCCCGTAGAACTAGGGCAGCTGAGAGCGCCCATGAATTTACACTTTCTCCTCCACAATGCAGAACTTCTGCTTATCAGAATTCATTTATCCCCAGAGCTACTACTCTTTGGAATTCACTTCCCTCGAATTGCTTTCCACAAACTTACAATCTACAAATGTTTAAATTCAGTTGTTACAAACGTTTTATGAATGGAGGATGCCTTTAGGCACATGGACCTTTTTGTTTTATCTGTGTTTTTCCTTCCTCCGTTCATTGTCTCTTAAAAAAAAAAAAAAAAAAAAAAAAAAAAAAAAATGTTCTTTTGAGAGTACGCTATTTGCAATTTTTGTATCGTCAGCAAATTTTGAGATTGTACAGGTGAGACCCTCATCTATGTCGTTGATGTAAATTAGAAAGAGAATTGGTCCTAGTACCGATCCCTGGGGTACCCTGCTACTTACATTGGGCCATTTAGATGCCTTACCGTTTATGACTACGCTTTGCTTTCTGTCGCTGAACCAATTTTCTATCCATTTCAACACACCGTCTTGTATTCCATGCGCTTTTAGTTTTAGCAGTAAACGTTTGTGGGGAACTTTGTCAAAGGCCTTTTGAAAATCAAGGTATATAATATCTACAGCTTTACTCTCATCGTAGAGGTTGAGGATATCGTGGAAGAAGTCTAAGAGGTTTGTTAAACAGGAACGTTTTTTACGAAAGCCGTGTTGAGTATCTTTAAGTATGTTATTTTCCTCTAAGTGATTTACGAGTCTGTCTCGTATGACCGTTTCTAGCATTTTACATACAACTGAGGTTAAGCTAACTGGACGATAGTTACTGGGTAGGGATTTGCTGCCTTTTTTGAATATCGGTGTTACGTTGGCTAGCTTCCACTGATCAGGCATAGTTCCAGACTGCAAGGATTTATTGAATAGTAATGTCAGTGGTTTGGAGAGCTCATCCTTAGCTTCCCTTAGAACTCTAGGCGAGATTGTATCAGGTCCAGGCGTTTTATTTACCTTGAGTTTATCTAAACAATTCAATACTTCTCTCTCTGTAACAGTGATATTGCTTAAGACATCTGAATTATCAATCTGAATCGGCGATGGTGTAGGGATATCACTGAGGTCTTCTGTTGTAAAAACTGATGCAAAAAAGGTATTCAGGGCATTACTCATTGGTACTTCGTCTTTGGTGTATTCTCCATTTTCATCGACTAATGGTCCAACAGTTGAAGTAACTACTTTTTTCTTTCTGATATAACTATAGAATTCTTTCGGGTTTGTTTTACTTTGATTCGCAATATGTAACTCTAAGGTCTTTTTACTTTGCTTAATTAACTTTTTGGCTTTGCGTCGTAGCTCTACAAATTTCACCCGTTCTTCGTCATTTTGTGAGGATTTTAATCTATCATTAGCAAATTTTTTAGCAAGCAGGCAGTTTGAAATATCTTTATTCCACCATTTGGGCTTATTATTATGGCCTGGACGCCGTATTTTCGATGGTATGCAGTGTTGCACTGCTTTTAGGTAAGTGGTTTCGAATAACTTCCAAGATGTATTTATGTCGTTATTGTTAATTAAAAAGCTCCAGTCAGTTTCTTTAAACATAGCTCTAAGTTTATGGAAGTTTGCTTTCTTGAAATTAGGGACTTTTTCGATGCTACTATTTGGTTCGTTACTAGTAAACTTTAAAGTGAAAGTTATCGTACGATGGTCGCTGTTACTGAATTCATCACCAACATTCAAATTCTCTATTAATTCTTCTTTTGTTGCAAGTACAATGTCAAAAACGTTATTACCACGGGTCGGCGTTCGAACAAATTGATAAAGCGAACTATCTTGCAAGTTCGTATACAAGTCATGTCCGGAGGAGTGTGAAGTAAGAGTATCGCCCCACTTGGTCACAGGTAAATTAAAGTCGCCAAAAATTACGGTATCTTGTGAGTTACTTACATCTGCAATTTATTCGTAAATTTCTCGGTCAGTTTGCACTGATTGAGCTGGAGGTCTGTATATTAATGCAAGTATTAGTTTTGTACCTTTATTATTCTTTATTAGCACAACAGATGCGTCGACGTTCACAATTTGAGCTTTTGACAAGAGGGTAGGGTTAAGACTTTCTTTGATATAAAGTAAAACGCCACCTCCATTTCGATTTATTCGGCTTTTCTCAAACATTACATAACCGGGAAGTGAATACTCTGCTAAAAAGTCTCTATCTTCTGTATTGAGCCAAGATTCTGTTATGCCAATCACATCATAATTTTCTATAAACACTAGCTCCTCTAAATCTGAAAATTTATTGCGTATGCTACGAGCGTTTGCATAGAAAACCTTTAAATTTGTTATTTTAGAACTCACGGAACGCTCTTTAATAATATTTTTGGTTCTTGTCAGATCTACATTTATGGTCATGGCTGTCCTCGGTCCTCGCTGTCTTCGGTCCTTATCGCTGGTGGTCCTCGGTTGCCTCTGTTTTTTTTTGGCGTTGGATGATTTATGTCACTGCTGCTTCTTCTCAGATGGCGTTTTTTGATCCATGGCTGCGGACTGCTTCGTGTAGGAGACGACCCATGCGTACTGAACTGGTGAGTGGACCTCCGCCCTCGACTCGTGTCTGTCAAGTTCTCTCGTGTGATCGCCGTCATGCCTAGGTTCAACCGCACCTCGCCTTCCGAGAATGCATAACCAATGATGAAAGCGTGAATAATCCTGAATGACGAGTGAATAATAATACATGACGAGTGAATAATCGTGCATAACTCCAGTCCAGGGGTCTCCTGGTGTTTAGGTTAGCAAGTCGTTAATATAGGAACGAAATGATTAATCAGCATGTTTACCTTAGCTATTGATTAGGACACCTGTGGTCTTGCCTCTGGACCACAGCTAACAGCTCCTTGTACAGGCATATACAAAAGTCGTGGCACAAGTATGAATTGAGTTATGAGTTGTCTAAATATGAGTGAAAGGATCGTATCACACTACGAGAGTTTTGCTCCCACTTCAAAACAAAACTGCAAATGGAGCACTAAAATTATAATAAAAAGTGAAATAAGAAAGAGAAATAAAAACAAAAATAAATGCTTAAGTCTAATGAAAGATTATAAAGGCTGAGGTTTTGTAGATTTTCTATAATAAAATAGATGAGATGTGATGAAAATGGTACATACATAAAGATATATATACATATAAAATTGTAAAAGTAAGAGTAATTATTATATTAAAAAAAATCAATAATATAAACAAGTACATAGTCCTATATAATACAACACTAAGTAATTGAAAATTTAGAAAGTATCAAATATATAAAGTTCAATCTTCAGATTAGGAAACTTTCCACATTAACAAATCAATGTTTATAGTATGTATTTTCTAGGATAGTGCAATGTAATTTTGTTCTAAAATATAGACTATATTTTCTAAGTCTGATTGTGCTAAATATATAGACTATATTTTCTAAGTCTGATTGTGCTAAATATATAGACTATATTTTCTAAGTCTGATTGTGCTAAATATATAGACTATATTTTCTAAGTCTGATTGTGCTAAATATATAGACTATATTTTCTAAGTCTGATTATGTCAACATTACATTTTCTTGTGCATATGTAACTAATTTTCCACATTTATCATGTTAGTGCTTTCACGAAATGTTCAAGTTCACTAATACGTGATGCTAGGCGAGAGTTTGAGCAATAACATAAGATAATGGCAATAATCAAAAGAATCATGAGTAGACCAATGGGAGGGTATACATAGTAAGGCTTGACAAAGTGAGTGAAAGACAGAGAGTCCAAATATGACTTAATTAGATTTAAAGTGTTGATGGTATGTGAAACAACCTTAGGAAACGAAAAATTTCCAGAAATGTTAACAGAGGGAGGAATTTCAGCAAAAAGACGACTGTCAATAGAAATTGAACTCAGGTGAAATGTGGAAGGGTAAATAGTGAGGAAAGGACAGAAAATCATGCATGAATCCTTTATGTAAATCAAACCTACTGTGTGTCTGTGGAAAGGTGAGCGATCGAGACAAGTCACAAGGAGAGTAGTTGCTTTCACAAAATAAAGAAAATGAGTATCCAAAATGTGTGTATGGAAGACATTTTTCTGAGGAGCGGGAGTGAATTGACAATAATCTAGCATATGTTCATTTTTCTTAATAGCACGACTACAATCATCATAATTCAGGGGGAGTAATTGGATTAATTGAGCAGGACAGGTAGTAATGACGTCTAAGATAGTGTGACAATGTTTCTCAAAGACCGAAGTGTCTACTAAAGCCAGATATTCATCAGGGTATTTACCTGTAGAAAATAACAAATTGTCTGAAGGGAAATTAATCTCAAGAAGTTCACCTTGGATAATTGTGGGGAGAGGGATAATTTCTTGTCTAGTCAAAATCATGTCAGATGCAAATGGAATTAAAATAAACAAATCACCAGCATTAATGTGTACCTCAAGAAATGGATAGTATATCCTGGGGGATGTAATGAGAGTAAGAACAAAAATTGTATGTACTACTAAAAATAGAGTATATAAATTAATTATTAATTATTTGAAGTTAAATTCTAGAAGCTCTGATTGGTCAAGAGTGATAGAGAGACTGAACTGTGGACGAGCCGGCATGATCAACCGCTCCATCGATCGTGAGAATCAGAGTTTATTTACATGTAGAACGTATCTACCATAATATCTAGATTGTCTAACCACCACTGGGCTACAAAATCACCCTTCAAAGATGACACGGCAGCAATGGCGCGTGACCGAAGGGCATATCTGTCATTAGGGGGGGGTTTCTGTTCGTTTTTATTTTTCTTTATTTTTTTCGGTTTCATTAGTGTTTCCTCGAAATTCGTGTTTTCGTATCTGGGTAGAGTACGCCGAATTTTCTTCAAATGATCAACATGTGCTCGTTTTTCATTACCTACATCTAAATGTTTAATTGTTGTTCTATTTCCTTCAACTGTCAAAACTCTGTAGGGACCATCAAAGACTGGTTGCAATTTATCTTTAGCGTAAAATTATCTTAGAAAAACAATATCTCCAATAGTGATATTCGGATTAGATTTATGTTTGTTAGCTATGGTGGTCATTTCTTCCTTAGAGTGAGTGAGATTATTTCGAAGATTCTTGTAAATAGTACGAAAATTATTCAAATGATATAACAAAGAATCATCCGAATTATACACAGGAGTATTGGCATTCTGTAAATTAGTAAAAGGTAGTTTCTTATCTCTGCCAAAAACAATGAAATGTGGAGAATCAGCGATGGAAGTATTAATAGATGAATTAAGTGTGGCTTCTGCGTAATGAATAAAGTTATCCCAAGTACCGGTATCGCGTTCGTGTAATAAACAGCGTAGGGCACTAATTAAGGACTGATTAGCACGTTCAACTAAGCCATTACTGTGTGGTGAATGGGGGCAAATTGTCTCGTGATTAATATTATATTCTCTACAAATGTCTTCCATATCAGAATTACAAAATTCTGTGCCATTATCTCTAATGATAGTGTTTGGGCAGTCAAGTTTACAAATTAAATCTCGTAAGAGTGCTTGTGTAATAGATTTCGCTTCTTTATCTTGCAAAACTGAAAAAATCACATATCTGGAAAAGTGATCAACTATAACCAGTACATATTGATTAGCAGTATTTGTGAGGGGTAACTTGAGTAGATCTATTCCAACTACATCAAAGGGGTAATTAGGTATCGGATAAGTACCGATCTTAGCAGATGCATTTAACTTGGGTTTAACTTTCGCGCAAGTAATACATTCATTTATGCGAGTGAATAAATCACGTTTCATTGTACGCCAGTAAAATGACCTTTGAGCTTGAGAGAAGGCGCTTCCTTACCAGGGTGTCCAACTAATTTGTGACCATGAATAAATTGTAGCGTCGCATCTACGCGTGAAGAGGGAATAACTAACTGCAACACCTCTCTATTAGGTGATTTCCTGCCAGATAACTGCGTTCTCTTGTACAAACAATTATCGTGTATTTCGAAGTCTTGTAAATTCAAAACTATTAAATCGTTAGTGCTCGAGATAACAGTATTACCTGATTCTATACAAAGAATTACTTTACTCCAAAACGTGTCGGATCTCTGCTACGTAGCAATACCATCAGCGTTCAGAATCGCATTGGCTGAAACTGAAGCTACTGGATTACGAGATAAGGCATCAGCTGCAACAATTGTGTTTACCTTCCACGTACATTAATTGGGGATTATAAGATGCCAAGATTAATTTCCATCGAGCACGTCTGCCAGACAAAAATTTATCATCGAACAACTTAAGTAAGGGTTTGTGATCTGTCCATACAGTCACATTATAGTCATAAATTATTATGTGTACGTCTGAAGAGCCCATATTAATGCAGCGCCTTCTAAGTCAGTTACACAATAATTTATTTCTGCCGGTTTGAGAGAACGGCTTGCGTAGCCTAACGGGCGTAATTCATTCCTTTCATCATACTGCATGAGAGTAGCACCGAATCCGGAGTACGAAGCGTCAGTGTTAATAACAAAGTCTCTATTAAAATCAGGAAAGGCAAGTGTGGGTCTCGTGGTTAAGCTATTCTTTAATTTATTAAAACTTTGCTCTTGTTCATAACTCCAATTCAATTCCACACCTTTCTTTAACAGTTCGTAAAGGGGTTTCGCCATGATTGCATAATTTCTAATGAAACTCCTATAATAACCACTGATACCAAGGAATTGACGCAATTGTTTTACGTTAGTGGGTGTTGGGAAATTTGTGATAGCGTTCGTGAGATCAGGAGTGGTATTAACACCATCTGGGGTTAGTTCATGTCCTAAAAAATTTAGTTTCTTCTTGAAAAAGTTACATTTACTAAGTTTAATCTTTAAACCAGCTTCATTAAGCCTAGATAAAACTTTCCTCAGTGCTTCAACATGGTCCGATATATTTTTAGAAAAAATTATGATATCGTCTATATATGCATAAACGTTATCACCTAATAATCCTGCCAATATATTAGACATGAGACGTTGAAATACTGCCGGTGAATTTTTGAGGCCCTCTGGTAAGCGTTTGAACTCATATGTTCCAGAGGGGAATTAAATGCGGTGTATTGACGGGAATCTTCATCTAAATTAATCTGATGGAAACCACTCGACAAATCCATAGTACTAAACACTTTATTATCAGTACCTAACGAATTTAAGATTTCAGGGATTGCAGGCATATGAAAATGTTCAGTGTCTGTGAGAGAATTAAGTTTCCTGTAATCTACGACAACTCTATATTCGCCCTTATTTTTCTTAGGAACCAAAAATAAGGGACTACGCCATAAAGACAGAGATGGCTGTATTACATCTTGTTCCAATAATTCTTTCACATGCGTATTAGTTAATTCTCTTTGTGAATGAGAGAGACGGTACATTGGCAGATAAACAGGTGTTTGATTAACAAAATTATACGGTGATCCAGGATATCTGTAAATCCCATAGAGTCAGTTTTAAGGTGTACAGTGGAGTGAAATTAATTTAACAATTCGTGTAAAGGAGCGTTTGCCTCGGGATAATCTACTGGGAGCTGGGGTGTCTGTGGGGAGGGTTTGGAGAACTGAGCTGTTTGTGGGGAAGGTTTGGGAACCTGAGCATTTTTAGCATTAGTGGGTTTTATTTGAGCAACAGTGAATTGTATTTGATTTGTAGTGATGCCGCCATTGTCACAAGCCTGTTGCAGAGACTTCGTGAATTTAGTCAAACTGTCAGTTGGAGCAAATTCAACTCTACAAGCAATAGGCTGTACATTTTCTGGCAACGCTGAAACCAACAGGGTATATGAGAGGAGTTTACTAAACTGTTTCAACGAAATCTTGTCATCTGTAAACCAAGAGTTACCTTTTAAACCGTTGCTCATTGTGTTCGCCATTACGGAACAATCTGCCAATAGAGTATCAACAGACTTGCCCTTATTTATATGTTGGATTGAGTTAGCAAAATCATGAATCAGAGCAAAGTCACCTCTTGAGTTTCGTGCAAATTTCTCCAAAAACTCGTCTTTGAAGGTTTGATAAGTCGTGCATTCTAGCAACTCGTCACAAGCTAATAAATTACCGGCTGGAGTTCTACCCTTATCAAATTTAGAGCGAAATATATCGATTTTACCTCTGTCATCTGTGACCTTTCGAGCGGCGATCTCAGACTCGATATCACTAAATACCGCAAAAATCGACCTATTATCATCTAGGCCTGTAAATACCTTTTGCGCCTGACCGTGAACAACATGTAAATTTAAGTTTTGCGCCATGTTTGATATTTGGTTAATGGGGTGGCGGGAGTGAAATAGGAAAACGCAGGTGTGGGGTTGGAAAGCACAGTTGTGGGGTCTTGCAATGTAAGGTGACGTTTACCAGAACGAAGTTCTCTGTGATGAATATCATTTAAAATAGGTGGCTGTGTTGACCTAACATGATCGGAAGGTATCGAAACATCGTCACAATTAGCATTAACAACAAGGGGAACATTTGAAGTACTGGAAACTGAATTATTTATTTCTGTATCGTCCTGAGCTGTAAGAACGGCCTCAAAATGAGGTAGGGGAGAAGTACTGAAGATATTTCGCAAATTGTTCATGAGTTAGAAAAAACAAGATGAAAAGAAATATAAATGAGAGGCACCTCGCATAATAAACACATCATATATTAGTGAATTTCGATATGCACATCAATGTAACACACAATTAGCACTTGCACATATATATTGGCTTCTTATAATTCACTGGGTAGGTCTCGAACAAAAGTTTGCAAAATTAGTAATAGGGAGTTTACAGAAAGTAGACCTCCTTTCAAAGTATAGAAGAGGAAAGTCATAGAGATTATGAAAAGAAACTGCAGTGTTGTGTCTCACCCGATGTTGTTATGACTGAAGGTGAAGGGGTGATGACAACACACCTCTGGTACAGGAACGGGTGGGTGCGGGCGCGGGTGTGGAGTTGCGGGTGTGGTTTGTGGGTCGGGTGTGGTGCCGATGAACGGGGTGTGGCGCGCTCACAAGGCCGCCGGTTGATTGAAGGTCGATCGTCCGGTTGATTGAAGAGTCGATTTTGGTTGATTGGTAGAAGTGGAGAGTGAGAAGGAAGCGTGGTGTAGGCGCTCTTGTCTAAGCAGTTGTTTTTAGAAATAGACCATCCGCTGCCAGACATGTGAGCAACGCTGCCACCATGTGAGGTTCTTTACTTCGATGACACCGTGTTGATGTGGATCTTCAGTAGGCCTCTCTGTGATGAATAATGTTTGTAGAAAACTGCCACCACTAATAGTTTATAGACATATTAGGAGTCTGGAATCAATCAACCCATGCGATCAGCCTTTCCTTTATTTGTTGTATAAGTATGCAGGAACACAGTCAGGAATCAAATCAGGTGTGAAATGATGAAGTGGTGAGAATGGTGAAAGGGGTGTGTGAGAGCGTGGTGAGTGGACCTCCGCCCTCGACTCGTGTCTGTCAAGTTCTCTCGTGTGATCGCCGTCATGCCTAGGTTCAACCGCACCTCGCCTTCCGAGAATGCATAACCAATGATGTAAGCGTGAATAATCCTGAATGACGAGTGAATAATAATACATGACGAGTGAATAATCGTGCATAACTCCAGTCCAGGGGTCTCCTGGTGTTTAGGTTAGCAAGTCGTTAATATAGGAACGAAATAATTAATCAGCATATTTACCTTAGCTATTGATAAGGACACCTGTGGTCTTGCCTCTGGACCACAGCTAACAGCTCCTTGTACAGGCATATACAAAAGTCGTGCCACAAGTATGAATTGAGTTATGAGTTGTCTAAATATGAGTGAAAGGATCGTATAACATGTGTGTGGTTGAGTGCACGCATGTGTTGTATGTGTTCATTTATGTTTGTGTGTGTATGTTCATGTATACGTTTCTTATGTTTCGTTATAGTGTACTGATTGGAACTAGCATGATAAGTTGTGTAGGTGCTGTGAAAAGGGGGGGGGGGGGTCTGTGGAATATTGGTAAACGATATTGGTCTTCACCACAATACGGTCAACTTCTCTCGCAACTTTTCGGCTTCTCAAACTGCTGCTACATTCTTCCTATGTGCTCCTCTATTCTACACGCTCAATATTATTTTATGGTAGCCTATGTAACTTGGCTTCTACGGTAGCCATATTAATTACTGAAATAACGATAAACTTCATCACTATACACAGTAAACCGAGTATAGTTATGGAGACGTGGCTGAGCGGGGTGGGGTGAGTGGGGGCATGATTCCTAGTGAAGGGGGTGAGGTGACCTGGGACTGTGGGTGAGGGGCATATATCTTGGTGAGGGGGGGGGGGGGGCCATGGTCCAGGAAAAGTGGGGTGAAGGAGGGGGGGGGGGGGGTCTGTGGAATATTGGTAACGATATTGGTCGTCACCACAATACGGTCAACTTCTCTCATAACTTTTTGGCTTATTAAACTGCTGCTACATTCTTCCTATGTGCTCCTCTATTCTACACGCTTTTATTTTATTTTATGGAAGCTTATGTAACTTGGCTTCTACGGTAGCCATATTAATGTCTGAAATAACGATAAACTTTATCACTATACACAGTACACCGAGTATAGTTATGGAGACGTGGCTGGGCGGGGTGGGGTGAGTGGGGGGCATGAGTCCTAGTGAAGGGGGGTGAGGTGACCTGGGACTGTGGGTGAGGGGCATATATCTTGGTGAGGGGGGGGGGGGGGGGGGGAGAGAAGTGCGTTGGGTGAGTGGATTAAGAGGGAGGGTGTGGGCATGGTCCAGGTAAAGTGGGGTGAAGGAGGGGGGTGGGGGGGGGAAAGTCTTAGCGGTCATAACGTTTGGCTCGCTCTGTGCTGTATTAATGTCTGCCAGATGTTCAATAGGGGGGCTATATAAACAGTATACTGTATATAGAAACATGTTTGTATATCTCAATCGAAATGGATAGATCAAGATTATATATGGCTCTTACCAATTATTAATCAGCATATAATTGGTGCCGAGACACCTCTTATTTGGCCGACTAAACGGGATCTGGTGGTGTACAAAGGAGTACAAAGGAAATCAAGCAACAACAGATCTAGTGACCCTTCTAGGCTGCTTGTCCTCCAAAACACTGAGGATCAAGTGTCCAAACAGTGGTTTAGAGTGGGTAAGGGAACATTGGAAAGGGAACTACTGCCCTGCCACTAACGTGGCAGGACTAGGAAGTTAGTAGGGGACATATGGGTTAGTAACTGAGGGGAGGATAAAATAAAGTTATTCATTTACAAACGCAGTCAGTCGCGGGTTTGATGCGAGATATTTGTCTAGGCGGAATTTAAATGAATCAACGGTGCTGCAGTCTATAACGTCTCGGGGAAGCCCATTCCACAAGTTGACAACTCGATTGAAGAAAAAATTCTTAGATTCGTGTGAGTTAAAAGATTTACCAATAATTTTGCAACCGTTTCCCCGCGTGTAATTAGATTGGTCGATAGTGAAGTACTTACTACAGTTCATATTGTGGATGCCTTTGATGATTTTGAACACTTGAATTAAGTCACCTCTTAATCTGCGCTGGGTTAAAGGAAATAGATTTAATTCTCTAAGACGCTCTTCGTATGGTTTGTTCTTTAGGCTAGGTATAATTTTGGTAACTCTACGTTGAACTCGTTCTAGCTTGTTTATGTCTTTTTGGTAATAAGGGCACCAGCATTGAACGCAGTATTCCAGAAGAGGGCGGACTAAGGAATTGTAAAGGGTTAGGATTACGTCTTTGGATTTATGCTCAAATGATCTGCCTATAAAGCCAATTATTTTGTATGCCTTCTTAACAACTTCTGAACATTGTTGACTCGGTTTTAGGTTACTCGATATTGTTACTGCCAGATCGGTTTCTCTGTTTACATTCTTAAGCGGAGTGCCATTCATCGAATAGTTTGCTTTCTCATTTAGGTATCCGATATGTAGTACTTTACATTTATCCGCATTGAAACTCATTTGCCAATTTGGGCCCAATGTGACAATTTATCTAGATTGTGTTGCATATCGTCAACTTGATCTTTTGAGAGTACGCTATTTGCAATTTTTGTATCGTCAGCAAATTTTGAGATTGTACAGGTGAGACCCTCATCTATGTCGTTGATGTAAATTAGAAAGAGAATTAGTACCGATCCCTGGGATACCCCGCTACTTACATTGGTCCATTTAGATGCCTTACCGTTTATGACTACTCTTTGCTTTCTGTCGCTGAGCCAATTTTCTATCCATTTCAACACACCGTCTTGTATTCCATGCGCTTTAAGTTTTAGCAGTAAACGTTTGTGGGGAACTTTGTCAAAGGCCTTTTGAAAATCAAGGTATATAATATCTACAGCTTTACTCTCATCGTAGAGGTTGAGGATATCGTGGAAGAAGTCTAAGAGGTTTGTTAAACAGGAACGTTTTTAACGAAAGCCGTGTTGAGTATCTTTAAGTATGTTATTTTCCTCTAAGTGATTTACGAGTCTGTCTCTTATGACCGTTTCTAGCATTTTACATACAACTGAGGTTAATCTAATTGGACGATAGTTACTGGGTAGGGATTTGCTGCCTTTTTTTAATATCGGTGTTACGTTGGCTATCTTCCACTGATCAGGCATAGTTCCAGACTGCAAGGATTTATTGAATAGTAATGTCAGTGGTTTGGAGAGCTCATCCTTAGCTTCCTTTAGAACTCTAGGCGAGATTGTATCAGGTCCAGGCGTTTTATTTACCTTGAGTTTATCTAAACAATTCAATACTTCTCTCTCTGTAAAGGTGATATTGCTTAGAACATCTGAATTATCAATCTGAATCGGCGATGGTGTAGGGATATCACTGAGGACTTCTGTTGTAAAAACTGATGCAAAGAAGGTATTGAGGGCATTACTCATTTGTACTTCGTCTTTGGTGTATTCTCCATTTTCATCGACTAACGGTCCAACAGTTGAAGTAACTACTTTTTTCTTTCTGATATAACTATAGAATTCTTTCGGGTTTGTTTTACTTTGATTCGCAATATGTAATTCTAGGGTCTTTTTACTTTGCTTAATTAACTTTTTTGGCTTTGCGTCGTAGCTCTACAAATTTCACCCGTTCTTCGTCATTTTGTGAGGATTTTAATCTATCATTAGCAAAATTTTTAGCAAGCAGGCAGTTTGAAATATCTTTATTCCACCATTTGGGCTTATTATTATGGCCTGGACGCCGTATTTTCGATGGTATGCAGTCCTGCACTGCTTTTAGGTAAGTGGTTTCGAATAACTTCCAAGATGTATATATGTCGTTATTGTTAATTAAAAAGCTCCAGTCAGTTTCTTTAAACATAGCTCTAAGTTTATGAAAGTTTGCTTTCTTGAAATTAGGGACTTTTTCGATGCTACTATTTGGTTCGTTACTAGTAAAGTTTAAAGTGAAAGTTATCGTACGATGGTCGCTGTTACTGAATTCATCACCAACATTCAAATTCTCTATTAATTCTTCTTTTGTTGCAAGTACAATGTCAAGAACGTTATTACCACGGGTCGGTGTTCGAACAAATTGATAAAGCGAACTCTCTTGCAAGTTCGTATACAAGTCATGTCCGGAGTGTGAAGTAAGAGTATCGCCCCACTTGGTCACAGGTAAATTAAAGTCGCCAAAAAATACGGTATCTTGTGAGTTACTTACATCTGCAATTTGTTCATAAATTTCTCGGTCAGTTTGCACTGATTGAGCTTGAGGTCTGTATATTAATGCAAGTATTATTTTTGTACCTTTATTATTCTTTATTAGCACAAAAGATGTGTCGACGTTCACAATTTGAGGTTTTGACAAGAGGGTCGGGTTAAGACTTTCTTTGATATAAAATAAAACGCCACCTCCATTTTTATTTATTCGGCTTTTCTCAAACATTACATAACCGGGAAGTGAATACTCTGCTAAAAAGTATCTATCTACTGTATTGAGCCAAGATTCTGTTATACCAATCACATCATAATTTTCAGTAAACACTAGTTCCTCTAAATCTGAAAATGTATTGCGTATGCTACGAGCGTTTGCATAGAAAACCTTTAAAGTTGCGGTTTTAGAACTCACAGAACGTTCTTTAATCAAATTTTTGGTTCTGATCGGATCTACATTTACATTCATGGCTGACATCGGTCCTCGGTCGTTATCCCTGGCGGTTTTGAATTTGGGTCGTGTTGGTGGAGCTTTATCCAAATTCGCGGTTCTTGACAGATTAGCATTTAATTCCTTCGCAGGTTGCCGCCCTCGCTGTCTTCGGTCCTCCTTCCTGGTTGTCCTGTGCTGAGTCGATTTCTTCTCCGAAAATCCTTCACCGCATTGTTGAGAAGACGCCCAAAACGTGCTGCTCCCACCTGGTTCAGATAAACTCCATCGTCCGAAAACAAATAGTCATCGTAGTAGAAATTGTCCCAGGTGTCGACGAATCCCACGTTTTTCTTCCTGCAGAGGTTTGCTAGACAACGATTTGTGCTGCTGGCTATGTTGTAAAATCGGCTCTCTACACCAAGCCGGGGGACGATTCCTGAGACGATGATCCTTGGTGACTTCTCCTTAAACGACTTGATCAGCTGCTGGTACTTTAAAAGCAAATCTTCCGACCGGGTTCGCTGTACATCGTTGGATCCAACGTGGATGACGTACATTGTATTAGCAGGGGCCAGCTTAGATACTTCGTCAACTGCAGCAACTACGTCGTCCACACCACCACCAGGGATACAAAAACGCTTCCTGGTCTTAGGTGCTCTGGCGCAAAACTCTGTGAGCTGACCACGTATCATCGAGTCTCCCACGAGCCGGACTTCTTCTATTTCCGCTTCGTCATCTGAGTCTGCGAGTATCTGGAAGCGGTTTTGACACTCGGTAATCGGTATGGGTTTCCTGGTCTTGGGGCAAACGTTGTTTCTCACAACACGGAAGTTGTCTTGAGGGGGAAGAGAGTTACTATTTGTTTCTTGAGTATCGGAACCATCAGATGAAATGGCTACTGCAGGCGTTGAATTGTTGGCAGTTGACGTTGGGGCGTTGGTGGCTGCTGGAGTTGCGGTGACAATTGAAGTTTGTGGTACTCCAACGTTGAGTGTTACAAACTCTTGGAGTGATTCCAGCTTCATGGTGAGGACGTTGATCTTGTTGTAGGCTTCATCTAATTTCACTGTCAAATTCTCTTGTTGCTGGCAGAGACGGCAAACTTGTAGGTAGGCAGACGGTAGGTGGTGGGGGTGGTGTGTGGGAATGAGGGTGGAGGATATACAACTTCTTGAAGTGGTGCATAAGTGATAAAGGAGCAGTTGGAATTATGCATTGGTATCGAGAGTTGGTGGACTGAATATCTGATGGAAGTGGTGTGTGTGTGTGTTTGTGTGTGTACTTACTCTAGTTGTACTTACTCTAGTTGTATTGCGGGAGTGTGCATGCACGTTGTTTCCCGCCTCCTATATGTGTAGGTGTTATATGTATCGTTGGAATGGCTGTGGAGTGTGGATGTGTGTGTAGTCTGTATTTTTAGCCAATTGGCGACATCGGAAACGAAGGCTTAGAGTGGATCTGTATGGTAACATTCTCACTATAGACGGTACCGTCTCGCCCGAAGGCTTAGGTAGCCATCAGCTTAGGTAAACCATATGATACCCATCTCGCCTTGTACCATTTTTGCCAACCCCAGATGGGACGTCACAACGTCATCCACTTATTCCAGGTACCTATTTACAGCTAGGTAAACTGAGGCTAACACATGAAAGGAGACAAGTCCAATTTGTCTCCGCCCGGCCGGGGATTGAACCCCCGGCCCCTCGTGTGTGAGACGAGAGCTCTACCTCTAGGCTACGGGCTCTGTGTGTGTGTGTGTGTGTGTGTGTGTGTGTGTGTGTGTGTGTGTGTGTATGTGTGAGAGAGAGAGAGAGAGAGAGAGAGAGAGAGAGCGAGCGAGAGCGAGAGAGAGAGAGAGCAGCTGTGTGGATGGAAGACTTTTAACGGGAAAAATTACGTTTCCAGTGTACTGTTAGAGAAGTTGGTAATTTCACCCTACGCAACTTTCACACTCTCGGCTGTTATTATCATTATGGTGTATGTTATTTTGTTGTTATTATTATTATTTTTCATTTACTCTTATCTGTTTGCATTTGTATGCTTAACCCCTTCATTATGATGACGTCATTTTAACTTCCATGCTGGTTACAGTTATACGATGGTATGCAGTTTAAGAAGGACCTACAGTATGTTATTCAGAGGGTTTTTGAGATCGTATTTACCCCTTTGAGCCCTAGAGGTAGATTATAAGGTGAAGAAAATCGTGTAATGGTAACCAGAACAAGATGAAGACTACGTCATCGTGCTGAAGGGGTTAATAATTTATCCACCTGGTATTTACTTGCTTTCATTAGTTTATTCAAGTGCATTGGGGTTTGTAACTGATGATTAATGTTAAGAACGGGGTGTTACTTAATTATATAGGTTCAGGAACTAATGTATAGCGAGGCCGATCATTAGTGATCTTGGCCCCATTCATTGTTCTTTCCACTCACTAAAACATTACGCTTTCCATAATGCAGTTGGGTCGAGTACATGATTAGATTGATATCCAAAATTCGAAAATGGATATTAATCGTGATCGTGTATTCGACCTTTTACTGTGTTGGTGGTGGAATGGTTTAGATGCTTATGTTCTGGGTGTGGTGTCCCGGGTTCGAATCCCGGGAGGACATAAATTATGCTTTCATTAGTTTATTCAAGTGCATCGGGGTTTGTAATAGATGATTAATGTTAAGAATGGGGTGTTACTTAATTAATGTACCACCTTTTCTCTCCTGTCCTCGTATTGTTCACCATCTTACTTTACTTTGTTTTCTTCCAATTACCGGTATATAAGATACACTGCACCCATAAGTGGCTAATAACTGCGGGCCTAAAATCCGTGGCCTTTTAAAAAACAATTTCAGGAATCTTGGCTAAATGTGTATATGAAGTACATCTTCCTTTCAAGGGGAGTGGGAGTCTTCGGAGTTTTCTCATGGTTAGAATTGGCAGCAGTTCTCTGAACTTTCTCAGCAACATCTAATTCTGGCGATAGTGGCTGCCCATCAGCCCCACCACCGGCAGAGATGGTATCTCCCAAGTAGCACTACTTTTCCACATTTCCCACTTTCCTACAATCACTCCACACTACAGAACCCACCACCACCCACCCTACAGAACCCACCACCACCCATATCTCGCCCGCCAGCCACCGTGGGCTATCTACATGGGTACTTTATAGCCCAGTGTGACTCGTAAACCGCGGAAATAGCCCAACTTTAGGAGGCGGAGGAGAGGCAGGATCACAGTGCTAACGTTAAATGTTTCTCCTCCAAATGAAATCTACTGTCGAGACCTAAATGAGGACAGTCTGCCCTTAGTTTATCTTTCTCATGTTACAGCTGTTTTCTCTCTCTCTCTCTCTCTCTCTGTAATTATATTAGTTAGTTAGTTATGTTGATATAGTTTAGATTTTATTACTACAAGACTACTTAGTTTATCATTTATACATCGTTTTAAACATTTATGCGCAATGTTTTATAAATTTACAGTATACTGGGTAGATGCGAGTTTAAAATTAAATGCCAAAAGTTATCGAGTATGCTTTTGACGTTTTTCGGTTCGGCCAGATTTGAGTTCTATTTCGATGCGCTTATTCCACTAGTGAATGTTATCCACAGGGAGTTCCATTTAACGAAATTTTAAGCTGAATCAGCCACTAAAGCTGAGGATTGTGAACAAATTGTAGCCGGTTTATATATAGATATCCAATAACTGGATTGCTGATCGTAACATGTGAGCGATGGTAAACTAGCGATTTGGAATTAGATAACTACTAAAAGGGTATTTATATTTTTGTCGTGAAAGTTTCTTTGTCATTCATGTTGTACAAATTGGAAGTTGGGTGTCGTTGTTGTTGTTGTTCCCCAAGCTGCCTGGCCGAACAGAACAGTTGGGTGTCGTTCTTCCCATTCATAAGCCTGGTGAAGACCATTCTAATGTTTCTAACTACCGTCCAATTTGTTTGACGTCATGTGTATGCAAATTGTTTTTGTTTTTTAAATTGTCTGTTAAATTTGCATCGTTTTTGTAGAAGGTTGGATTATATTTTAAATTATTTCCTTCCCATTAGACATAAAAAGTGAAAAATGAGGCGAGAACTTTTATCTGTTTTTGGTCTTTCTTAGTACTTGTATTTTCTGTGTATTGGGAATTATATGTTTTATCAATAGTGTTAAACTTCTTCAACCCCTACTTCATAATGCTTCGGTCGAATGATCTTTGTCAGCTTATGAGTTACCGTACATCTATACATCAGTTATCTCCATTAACAATCTAACTCATAACAGATCCTCTCTAAGTTTATCAATATAGTGAGGAGTGAGCTTAACTTAGGAATGCACATAAATGAGACATAACATGAGCCGAAATTGTGTTCATGCGATCTAAAACTCGTCGATATAGAGTATTTCACAAAGGAATGTTGATGTAATTATGGATTTTTTTGTAATAAATAATCATATGCAGAATCACTCGGATAACCATAGAGCGTGTACCTCCACTGACGCTGGCTAAGGTATGCGCTCTACCTATCGCCTCCTAAATTGAATAACTTCTTCCTTGGCCATTATCCTATCTACCCCCCAAATGTCGTGACAATCGATTCATAATATTTTAAGATATCTTGTTTAAAGACACACAAAGCAACAAACAAACAAATGGAGAGAGAAACATAACCTCCATCCAACTTCTTTGGCAGAGGTAACAAATATAGTCAAGGATACTTTGCATGTGGAGCTCACCTAAGTCTGTTGGGAAAAATCTGAAGTTTGGGTAGGAAGGAGGCTGATTAGGAAAATTTTAACGAGAAAAGATGAAAGGAAGGATCCGTCGGAGGAAGAAGAAAATGTACCTAGGAAAAAAGATAACTGAAGATATGGTAACATGAATATTATCAACTCGGTACCTACAATGAAGAATGTTATTTTGTTCGCATTTTGACGATTTCGTTGAACTGGAATGAAATTATATTTATAAAACTTATACATTATATTTTTGTCGTTATTTAGTTGGCTACCGACAGATGATAAAAATTAAATATACAGTATATATATATATATATATATATATATATATATATATATATATATATATATATATATACAGTATATTTATATATATATATACCGGTATATACAGCAAATACAAATAAAGCCTGTGTATTTATATATTGATTTGAAAGGTAAATAAAGAGTATAGGTGTGTGTGTGTGTACGCCCAAAGCAACCGAGCAATACCAGATATTGTCATCCCTACGAGTCTCTTGTTAAGTAATATACCTAACTATATCATGGCCTGGAGAGAGAGAGAGAGAGAGAGAGAGAGAGAGAGAGAGAGAGAGAGAGAGAATCACAGCTCCACGTCAAAAGGAAAGGGTGAACCAGCTAGAAAAACAACAACACATATAAGTTGTTGAATGGAATATAATTGGGCTCGTGGGTCTGAGGGAGATTCAATACCAAATTTATGTAGAAAAAGAACATTATGGAATTAAATGTTCAGTATTAATTAAGGTCCATAATATTGAATGGCCATATTTTAGCAAGCATATACAGTATAGTGGTTTCAGTTTATGTTTTTGTTTCCAGAGTGGCGTGGTCTCAGTTATCGTATTCAGTTTAGTTAAGGGGGGTGACCGGCTTTTTTTCTCTCATTTTCTCTCTTTCTCTGGCTTGTATCCATTCGGCCCCATTCAGCCTAGTGTTTTAAGACTTTTACCCCCATCCAGGTGTCGATTTATTAATGGCGAGCGATAGCAAGCCAGCATTGTAGGGAGAAATCCGGCTTCGCCGGAGACATTTGTTTAAAATGTACACATTTAGCCTGCTGTCAATTTTTTTTTTTTTTAAATATGCTGGCTCGCTCCAGCTCGCCAGGAATATATCGACATCTGGGATGGGGATGACGGTCTTAAAACAGTAGGCTGAATTGGGGCGAATGAATACAACCCAGAGAGAGAGGGAGAGCGAGAAAAACACGAGGTGGGCCCCCTTAAGGGACCAACAGAGAACCGCTTAGTCTCAGTTTCTCGTTATTGCTCTCTCTTTCTCTTTTCTCTTCCGCTAAAAGCTAAAATGTTTCCCCACACGTAAAGGCTTTCTCTAGAGAGTAGCGGTGTATGTCTCCATCAACGGGGCTATACATTATTTGTGGCAGAGAGAGAGAGATTCTTTGCATTATGTTTCACTGTCTACGTGTACTTTGGTGCGTGCTGTAAAATATTGACCTAGTGAACATTATTTACTAGTTGTTCTCTCGCTCTCTCTCTCTCTCTCTCTCTCTCTCTCTCTCTCTCTCTCTCTCTTTTCGGTTAGTCTAGGCTATCATCCCTGGTGGCCTATTTCTGCGTACGGTACTTCAATTTTTAAATTTTCAGTTAGGCTATCACCGCTGGTGGCCTATTTCTGCGTACCGGTATTTCATAATTTTTGTTTTCGGTTATTTTTGTTTTCGGTTAGTCTAGGCTATCACCGCTGGTGGCCTATTTCTGCGTACCGGTATTTCATAATTTTTGTTTTCGGTTAGTCTAGGCTATCATCCCTGGTGGCCTATTTCTGCGTACTTCAATTTTTAAATTTTCAGTTAGGCTATCACCGCTGGTGGCCTATTTCTGCGTACCGGTATTTCATAATTTTTGTTTTCGGTTATTTTTGTTTTCGGTTAGTCTAGGCTATCACCGCTGGTGGCCTATTTCTGCGTACCGGTATTTCATAATTTTTGTTTTCGGTTAGTCTAGGCTATCATCCCTGGTGGCCTATTTCTGCGTACTTCAATTTTTAAATTTTCAGTTAGGCTATCACCGCTGGTGGCCTATTTCTGCGTACCGGTATTTCATAATTTTTGTTTTCGGTTATTTTTGTTTTCGGTTAGTCTAGGCTATCACCGCTGGTGGCCTATTTCTGCGTACCGGTATTTCATAATTTTTGTTTTCGGTTAGTCTAGGCTATCATCCCTGGTGGCCTATTTCTGCGTACTTCAATTTTTAAATTTTCAGTTAGGCTATCACCGCTGGTGGCCTATTTCTGCGTACCGGTATTTCATAATTTTTGTTTTCGGTTATTTTTGTTTTCGGTTAGTCTAGGCTATCACCGCTGGTGGCCTATTTCTGCGTACCGGTATTTCATAATTTTTGTTTTCAGTAATTTTTGTTTTCGGTTAGTCTAGGCTATCATCCCTGGTGGCCTATTTCTGCGTACTTCAATTTTTAAATTTTCAGTTAGGCTATCACCGCTGGTGGCCTATTTCTGCTTACCGGTATTTCATAATTTTTGTTTTCGGTTAGGATAGGCTATAACCCCTGGTGGCCTATTTCTGTTTAAATAAACATAAAATTGTTTTCGGTTCGGCTATCACTGCGTATTCAAATTTAATTTAGTTTTGTTTTAATTTTCGGTTAGGCTATCACCGCTGATAACCTATTTGTGTGTATTTCAACATTTTTGTTTTCGGTTAGGCCTATTTAAGTAAGTGAAGCGACCTGAAGGGAGTGAAGTGTTTTTAAAGTGAGTTTAGTGTTTTTAAAGTGAGTTAAGTGTCTTTAAGTGAGTGAAGTGATCTGAAGAAAGTGATCGTCACCATGCCTCGTGCCTGTACGAACTGCGCCGGTAGGTTTGGTGCTTCCATGTTTGCTCCTGTCGATCCACAAGTCTGCCGACTCTGCCAGCAACGAGAGGATTTGACAGCAAAATTGGATGAAGCCCACAACAAGATCAACGCCCTCACCAGGAAGCTGGAATCACTCCAAGAGTTTGTAACACTCAACGTTGGAGTATCACTAACTCCAATTGTTTCAACTCCAGCATCCACCACCGCCCCAACGTCATCTGCCAACAATCCAACACCTGCAGTAGACACTGCAGCAGATGCTTCTGACGAACCTGAGCCGACATCAAACCAGGACAGCCGCCCTGTTCACCTTAGTCTCTCCCCCACTCCTCGTGCAAGAAGCCTGCTAGCACGAACAGTACCAACCCCTCGCCCCCGTTCTAACCACTCCTCTCCCCGACCTGTACGTAGAGTCCCGCCACCACAGGTTTCCGGATTTACACCAGTGAGGAACGGTGCACGGCCAACGCAGAAAAGGTCTCATCTACCAGTCACAATGTCAAACAGATTTGAGATATTGGTAGAGATGGAAGACGAACCAGAGGAGACCAAGCTCGTTGGGGATTCCATCCTACGAGGACAGGTCGAAGAGTTCTACGACAGAGTCCCAAATCAATGAAAAAGATTTTGCATCCCAGGAGCTGGACTGGACGACATTGTGGAAGCCTTCGAAGATACCACAAAGGATGCAAATGAAAATACCCTTTTTGTCATCCATGCTGGTTCAAATGACGTCATGCGCACCAGATCCGAAGAGTTGATGGAGAAATATCGCAAGATGATCCAGCACTACAAAAACAAGTCAAAGAATATCATCATCTCAGGCATTCTCCCCAAGATCGACGCACCTGACAAATTCTACGACAAGGCCTTCAGCACAAATAGCCGACTAAAATATTTGTGTCTGAGGGAAGAAGTTGAATTCATCAACCTCTGGGACAACTTCTACAACCAGCCTACTCTGTTCCGCAAGGATGGCACTTATCTAAACCCTGTGGGTTCAGCACGCATGGGTCGTCTCCTACACGAAGCAGTCCGCAGCCATGGATCAAAAAACGCCATCCGAGAAGAAGCAGCAGTGACATAAATCATCCAACGCCAAGAAAAAAACAGAGGCAACCGAGGACCACCAGCGATAAGGACCGAAGACAGCGAGGACCAAGGACAGCCATGAACATAAATGTAGATCCGACAAGAACCAAAAATATTATTAAAGAGCGTTCCGTGAATTCTAAAATAACAAATTTAAAGGTTTTCTATGCAAACGCTCGTAGCATACGCAATAAATTTTCAGATTTAGAGGAACTAGTGTTTACAGAAAATTATGATGTGATTGGCATAACAGAATCTTGGCTCAATACAGAAGATAGAGACTTTTTAGCAGAGTATTCACTTCCCGGTTATGTAATGTTTGAGAAAAGCCGAATAAATCGAAATGGAGGTGGCGTTTTACTTTATATCAAAGAAAGTCTTAACCCTACCCTCTTGTCAAAACCTCAAATTGTGAACGTCAACGCATCTTTTGTGCTAATAAAGAATAATAAAGGTACAAAAATAATACTTGCATTAATATACAGACCTCCAGCTCAATCAGTGCAAACTGACCGAGAAATTTACGAACAAATTGCAGATGTAAGTAACTCGCAAGATACCGTCATTTTTGGCGACTTTAATTTACCTGTGACCATGTGGGGCGATACTCTTACTTCACACTCCGGACATGACTTGTATACGAACTTGCAAGAGAGTTCGCTTTATCAATTTGTTCGAACGCCAACCCGTGGTAATAACGTTCTTGACATTGTACTTGCAACAAAAGAAGAATTAATAGAGAATTTGAATGTTGGTGATGAATTCAGTAACAGCGACCATCGTACGATAACTTTCACTTTAAAGTTTACTAGTAACGAACCAAATAGTAGCATCGAAAAAGTCCCTAATTTCAAGAAAGCAAACTTCCATAAACTTAGAGCTATGTTTAAAGAAACTGACTGGAGCTTTTTAATTCACAATAACGACATAAATACATCTTGGAAGTTATTCGAAGCCACTTACCTAAAAGCAGTGCAAGACTGCATACCATCGAAAATACGGCGTCCAGGCCATAATAATAAGCCCAAATGGTGGAATAAAGATATTTCAAACTGCCTGCTTGCCAAAAAATGTGCTAATGATAGATTAAAATCCTCACAAAATGACGAAGAACGGCTGAAATTTATAGAGCTACGACGCAAAGCCAAAAAGTTAATTAAGCAAAGTAAAAAGACCTTAGAGTTACATATTGCGAATCAAAGTAAAACAAACCCGAAAGAATTCTATAGTTATATCAGAAAGAAAAAAGTAGTTACTTCAACTGTTGGACCGTTAGTCGATGAAAATGGAGAATACACCAAAGACGAAGTACAAATGAGTAATGCCCTCAATACCTTCTTTGCATCAGTTTTTACAACAGAAGACCTCAGTGATATCCCTACATCATCGCCGATTCAGATTGATAATTCAGATGTTCTAAGCAATATCACCGTTACAGAGAGAGAAGTATTGAATTGTTTAGATAAACTCAAGGTAAATAAAACGCCTGGACCTGATAAAATCTCGCCTAGAGTTCTAAAGGAAGCTAAGGATGAGCTCTCCAAACCACTGACATTACTATTCAATAAATCCTTGCAGTCTGGAACTATGCCCGATCAGTGGAAGCTAGCCAACGTAACACCGATATTCAAAAAAGGCAGCAAATCCCTACCCAGTAACTATCGTCCAATTAGCTTAACCTCAGTTGTATGTAAAATGCTAGAAACGGTCATACGAGACAGACTCGTAAATCACTTAGAGGAAAATAACATACTTAAAGATACTCAACACGGCTTTCGTAAAAAACGTTCCTGTTTAACAAACCTCTTAGACTTCTTCCACGATATCCTCAACCTCTACGATGAGAGTAAAGCTGTAGATATTATATACCTTGATTTTCAAAAGGCCTTTGACAAAGTTCCCCACAAACGTTTACTGCTAAAACTAAAAGCGCATGGAATACAAGACGGTGTGTTGAAATGGATAGAAAATTGGCTCAGCGACAGAAAGCAAAGAGTAGTCATAAACGGTAAGGCATCTAAATGGACCAATGTAAGTAGCGGGGTACCCCAGGGATCGGTACTAGGTCCAATTCTCTTTCTAATTTACATCAACGACATAGATGAGGGTCTCACCTGTACAATCTCAAAATTTGCTGACGATACAAAAATTGCAAATAGCGTACTCTCAAAAGAACAAGTTGACGATATGCAACACAATCTAGATAAATTGTCATGTTGGGCCCAAATTTGGCAAATGAGTTTCAATGCGGATACATGTAAAGTACTACATATCGGATACCTAAATGAGAAAGCAAACTATTCGATGAATGGCACTCAGCTTAAGAATGTAAACAGAGAAACCGATCTGGGAGTAACAATATCGAGTAACCTAAAACCGAGTCAACAATGTTCAGAAGTTGTTAAGAAGGCAAACAAAATAATTGGCTTTATAGGCAGGTCATTTGAGCATAAATCCAAAGAAGTTATCCTAACCCTTTACAATTCCTTAGTCCGCCCTCTTCTGGAATACTGCGTTCAATCCTGGTGCCCTTATTACCAAAAAGATATAAACAAGCTAGAACGAGTTCAACGTAGAGTTACCAAAATGATACCTAGCCTAAAGAACAAACCATACGAAGAGCGTCTTAGAGAATTAAATCTATTTCCTTTAACCCAGCGCAGATTAAGAGGTGACTTAATTCAAGTGTTCAAAATCATCAAAGGCATCGACAATATGAACTGTAGTAAGTACTTCACTATCGACCAAGCTAATTACACGCGGGGAAACGGTTGCAAAATTATTGGTAAATCTTTTAACTCACACGAATCTAAGAATTTCTTCTTCAATCGAGTTGTCAACTTGTGGAATGGGCTTCCCCGAAATGTTATAGACTGCATCACCGTTGATTCATTTAAACTCCGCCTAGACAAATATCTCGCATCAAACCCGCGACTGACTGCGTTTGTAAATGAATAACTTTATTTTATCCCCCCCCCCTCAGTTACTAACCCACCTGTCCCCTACTAACTTCCTAATCCTGCCACGGACATTAGTTCCAGGGCAGTAATTCGCTTTCCAATGTTCCCTTACCCACTCTAAACCACTGTTTGGACACTTGATCCTCAGTGTTTTGGAGGACAAGCAACCTAGAAGGGTCACTATATCTGTTGTTGCTTGATTTCCTTTGTACTCTCTCTCTCTCTCTCTCTTTTGACTGTCTCTCTATATGTTTCATATATCTATATTAATTTCAACTCTTTTCACGTTTTTTTTTTTTATATTCCAACTACTCCCTCTCGGGCATAGGCTGAGAGCCTGTACATTCCACCGCTCAACACGGTGAAGCCTGTGAGGTCTTGTTCCAGTCTGGGGAGTGAGACATGTGAAGCATCCATCATGGCTCGAAGCAGCTCCATCTCTGAAGCGGCTGGTTGCTTCGTTCAAGTGCTTCACCGTCTCACCCTCCAGACTCAGACCCTCACTCTCTGAACGCCACCTATTGAGCACTAGGCATTGTCCCCCTGTAACATATTTTGAATATGGGAATATTCATACAGTGTTATTTAATTAGGGAACAATGAGGGTATTTTTTTGGCATTTCGGTGGGCTTTGTGGTAATGCACTGATACTAGGTACAGCACAAATTCAATCCCAATAAATATTTTCACATTGACATATTGGGATTTGAACCCGGGTCCATTGGATTACCAATCCAGTGGCATGACCACTGTGTGTTACTCAGTGTTACTCAGTTACTTGTTCGTCAAGGGGAATCCACGCAATGCGAGCTAAGCTCATTATTATCGCGCCTCCTTAACTGGGAATGTATTGCGTGAAATGCATGTTAAGTGTTTTATGGACTGTTGGAATGGCTGTGGATGTGTGTGTAGTCTGTATTTAGCCAATTGGCGACATTGGAAACGAAGGCTTAGGGTGGATCTGTATGGTACCATTCTCACTATAGACGGTACCGTCTCGCCCGAAGGCTTAGGTAGCCATCAGCTTAGGTGAACCATATGATACCCATCTCGCCTTGTACCATTTTTGCCAACCCCAGAAGGGACGTCACAACGTCGTCCACTTATTCCAGGTACCTATTTACAGCTAGATGAACTGAGGCTAACACATGAAAGGAGACAAGCCCAATTTGTCTCCGCCCGGTCTGGGATTGAACCCCCGACCCCTCGTGTGTGAGAGACGAGAGCTCTACCTACTAGGCTACGGGCTGTGTGTGTGTGTGTGTGTGTGCTTAAGGGGAGGCATAGGGTTTTTATAGACCCTCTTCTCCCTTATGGTTAGCCGCATTACTTTTGAGAATCAAAGACGTTCGCCCCCATTAGTTTTCGTTAGTTCTAAGACCTTTCGCCTCATTTCTTTGTCAATATTAAGACATTTCGTCGATTTTTTTTGGCGTGTGATAGCGAGCCTGTAATTTTGCTGGAAGCGGCGGCTTCTTACTTACTTGAGTTTACTTGAGTTGTTTCGGCCTCCTCGGCGGCCTCGGCGAGAGTTGCTCCCCCCGAGTATGTTTGCTGCCAGTGTTTGATGCAGCAAAAAAACATATACTATATCTCGAAAGGGGGATTTTGGGGATGTTTTTTAAGGGGAGGTAATTAGTTTGTTCCCTAAACCTTCAGCAAGCTTAAAATTACACCCCCTTGAGCCCCTTTCAAGATAAATTTGTACATTTTTCGGTAGAAAAATGGCCCTGGCTTAAATTACAGGCTCGCTATCGCTCGCCAGGATAAAATCGACACCTAAATGGCCCGAAAGGTATTAACATTGATAGAAATGGGTTGAAAGTTCGTAAAATCGTCAAAATAATGAGGCGAACATCTTAAAATTAGAAAAACAATTGGGCTAAACATGAGGGAGAAAGGAGTCAAGAAAAAAATATCTCAAGTGGAAATCTCCCCTTAAGCTTGATGGAGATATTGGTAGGAAACTGACAACGTACAAAGATACACACATTAATAGATCACTATATAAACCCTACTCCCCTTAAGAGGAGGTTTTTAGTTTGATTCCTACTCTTCCAGCAATCTTAAAATTTCACCCCCTTGACCCCCTTTCAAGATAAATTTGTACATTTTTCGGTAGAAAAATGTCCCGGCCGAAGGCCGATTACTCTTAAATTACAGGCTCGCTATCGCTCGCCAGGATAAAATCGACACCTAAATGGCACGAAAGGTCTTAAAATTGAAAGAATGGGGCGGAAATTCTTAAAATCACCAAACTAATGGGGCAAGCGTCTTAAAATCTCAAAAGCAATGTGGCTAGAAATGAGGGAGAAAGGGGTTAAGAAAAAAGTCCTTGAAGTGGAAATTTCCCCTTAACCCTGTTTATGTGGTGGTGGTACTTCAGCAACTGTTTGACCGTTGTTTGATGTAGGACCTATTAGCTATATATATACTGTATATATAACATACAAGGGGGAACATTATTATATCATCACCCTTGGGGGACACACAACACCCATATAACTTGATGTGAGAGAGAGAGAGAGGATGAGCGATGTAAGGTAAAATATTAAGATATTATTCATTGGACTGTAAAGTTGGACGTGTTGAATATGGAGCGAGTGTGTGGCGGCAGTTAAACCCATTGTATAACATTATAATACATATGAATCTATGCTAACGAAGTCGCGAGTACATTATTCAGAATATTATGCTGTATATATATTGAGAGAGAGAGAGAGAGAGATAAACACTTGGACAACTTAAATTGTTAATAATTATGATGGTAAGAAAAGTGTGTACAAAGGTTGCTCCCCCGCCATAATCACACATTCTTTGCCATTTAGGTGTGTATTTGTCCCTAGCGAGCGATAGCGAGCCTGTAATTTTGGAAGAACCGGCTCATATGACTCCGCATTACTCTCTCTCTCACTCACTCACTCACTCATATCAAAGAAAGTCTTAACCCGACCCTCGTGTCAAAACCTCAAATTGTGAACGTCGACACATCTTTTGTGCTAATAAAGAATAATAAAGGTACAAAAATAATACTTGCGTTAATATACAGACCTCCAGCTCAATCAGTGCAAACTGACCGAGAAATTTACGAACAAATTGCAGATGTAAGTAACTCACAAGATACCGTAATTTTTGGCGACTTTAATTTACCTGTGACCAAGTGGGGCGATACTCTTACTTCACACTCCGGACATGACTTGTATACGAACTTGCAAGAGAGTTCGCTTTATCAATTTGTTCGAATGCCGACCCGTGGTAATAACGTTCTTGACATTGTACTTGCAACAAAAGAAGAATTGATAGAGAATTTGAATGTTGGTGATGAATTCAGTAACAGCGACCATCGTACGATAACTTTCACTTTAAAGTTTACTAGTAACGAACCAAATAGTAGCATCGAAAAAGTCCCTAATTTCAAGAAAGCAAACTTCCATAAACTTAGAGCTATGTTTAAAGAAACTGACTGGAGCTTTTGAACTAACAATAACGACATAAATACATCTTGGAAGTTATTCGAAACCGCTTACCTAAAAGCAGTGCAAGACTGCATACCATCGAAAATACGGCGTCCAGGCCATAATAATAAGCCCAAATGGTGGAATAAAGATATTTCAAACTGCCTGCTTGCTAAAAAATTTGCTAATGATAGATTAAAATCCTCCCAAAATGACGAAGAACGGGTAAAATTTGTAGAGCTACGACGCAAAGCCAAAAAGTTAATTAATCAAAGTAAAAAGACCTTAGAGTTACATATTGCGAATCAAAGTAAAACAAACCCGAAAGAATTCTATAGTTATATCAGAAAGAAAAAAGTAGTTACTTCAACTGTTGGACCGTTAGTCGATGAAAAAGGAGAATACACCAAAGACGAAGTACAAATAAGTAATGCCCTCAATACCTTCTTTGCATCAGTTTTTACAACAGAAGACCTCAGTGATATCCCTACACCATCGCCGATTCAGATTGATAATTCAGATGTTCTAAGCAATATCACCGTTACAGAGAGAGAAGTATTGAATTGTCTAGATAAACTCAAGGTAAATAAAACGCCAGGACCTGATACAATCTCGCCTAGAGTTCTAAAGGAAGCTAAGAATGAGCTCTCCAAACCACTGACATTACTATTCAATAAATCCTTGCAGTCTGGAACTATGCCTGATCAGTGGAAGCTAGCCAACGTAACACCGATATTCAAAAAAGGCAGCAAATCCCTACCCAGTAACTATCGTCCAATTAGCTTAACCTCAGTTGTATGTAAAATGCTAGAAACGGTCATACGAGACCGACTCGTAAATCACTTAGAGGAAAATAACATACTTAAAGATACTCAACACGGCTTTCGTAAAAAACGTTCCTGTTTAACAAACCTCTTGGACTTCTTCCACGATATCCTCAACCTCTACGATGAGAGTAAAGCTGTAGATATTATATACCTTGATTTTCAAAAGGCCTTTGACAAAGTTCCCCACAAACGTTTACTGCTAAAACTAAAAGCGCATGGAATACAAGACGGTGTGTTGAAATGGATAGAATATTGGCTCAGCAACAGAAAGCAAAGGGTAGTCATAAACGGTAAGGCATCTAAATGGACCAATGTAAGTAGCGGTGTACCCCAGGGATCGGTACTAGGACCAATTTTCTTTCTAATTTACATCAACGACATAGATGAGGGTCTCACCTGCACAATCTCAAAATTTGCTGACGATACAAAAATTGCAAATAGCGTACTCTCAAAAGAACAAGTTGACGATATGCAACACAATCTAGATAAATTGTCATGTTGGGCCCAAATTTGGCAAATGAGTTTCAATGCGGATAAATGTAAAGTACTACATGTCGGATACCTAAATGAGAAAGCAAACTATTCGATGAATGGCACTCAGCTTAAGAATGTAAACAGAGAAACTGATATGGGAGTAACAATATCGAGTAACCTAAAACCGAGTCAACAATGTTCAGAAGTTGTTAAGAAGGCAAACAAAATAATTGGCTTTATAGGCAGGTCATTTGAGCATAAATCCAAAGAAGTTATCCTAACCCTTTACAATTCCTTAGTCCGCCCTCTTCTGGAATACTGCGTTCAATCCTGGTGCCCTTATTACCAAAAAGATATAAACAAGCTAGAACGAGTTCAACGTAGAGTTACCAAAATGATACCTAGCCTAAAGAACAAACCATACGAAGAGCGTCTTAGAGAATTAAAACTATTTCCTTTAACCCAGCGCAGATTAAGAGGCGACTTAATTCAAGTGTTCAAAATCATCAAAGGCATCGACAATATGAACTGTAGTAAGTACTTCACTATCGACCAATCTAATTACACGCGGGGAAACGGTTGCAAAATTATTGGTAAATCTTTTAACTCGCACGAATCTAAGAATTTCTTCTTCAATCGAGTTGTCAACTTGTGGAATGGGCTTCCCCGAGACGAGACGTTATAGACTGCAGCACCGTTGATTCATTCAAATTTCGCCTAGACAAATATCTCGCATCAAACCCGCGACTGACTGCGTTTGTAAATGAATAACTTTATCCTCCCCTCAGTTACTAACCCATATGTCCCCTACTAACTTCCTAGTCCTGGCACGTTAGTGGCAGGGCAGTAGTTCCCTTTCCAATGTTCCCTTACCCACTCTAAACCACTGTTTGGACACTTGATCCTCAGTGTTTTGGAGGACAAGCAGCCTAGAAGGGTCACTAGATCTGTTGTTGCTTGATTTCCTTTGTACTCCTTTGTACTCACTCACTCACTCACACTCTCTCTCTCTCACTCTGGTTGAAGTAAGTTAGTATGTTAATGCAGGCAGACATGTAAACAGAGGTGTAGTGGAGCGGCTACGGGGAAATCACTGCATTCAGTGGGGGGGGGGGGGTGCATTACCATACCGACAACCTCCAGAAACCCGCGCTGTTATTGTGTGTCTGTTTGTCTGTCTGGTGCTCTCCTCTGTTAAAACATCTGTGTCTGTGTCGAGATGTACAGTTGACCTCATAAGTTACGTTCCTCTTGATTACAACGTCTGTGTCTAGGTCGAGATGCACAGTTGCTCTCATAAGTTATGTTCCTCTCCTCTGTTAGAACGTCTGTGTCTGTGTGGAGATGTACAGTTGCATACATAAGTTCGGTTCCTCTCCTCTGTTAGAACGGATCTGTCTCTGTCTAGATGTACAGTTGCCCACATAAATTATATTCCTCGGTATGTGTGTACGTCCAGCGGGAGATATGCATGTACGCTTGCGGTAAGGTACCTTGTGTGCGTTAGGTTGGGTTATGAAAGTATTCGTTCTATGTTGAGTGTGTGTGTGTGTGGGGGGGGGGGGGGGGGCTATGTATGTAGGAGGTGGGAGGTGCAATTTGTGTGTGTATGTGTTCAATAATCGATCCTTTGAAGTGACATGTACGGTACATTTTCTTTGAAGTATTGTAGCCCGTGTGTGTGTGTGTGTGTGTGTGTGTGTGTGTGTGTGTGTGTGTGTGTGTGTGTGTGTGTGTGTGTGTGTGTGTGTGTGTGTGTGTGTGTGTGTGTGTGTGTGTGTGTGTGTGTGTGTGTGTGTGTGTGTGTGTGTGTGTGTGTGTGTGTGTGTGTACAATAGCACATTGAAGATGGAGACAGGGAAGGGAATGAATAAGCTTGATTAGTACGAAGGGGTGTATCAATGGACACACGCAGAGAGAGAGAGAGGAACTCACCCGATTTAACGTTTGGGTGGACAATATTGAATTACGACACAACTTGGTGGGGAGACAAACATTATGATTGGTAACACACACACACACACACACACACACACACACACACACACGTACACACACACACACACCACGCAAACAGACACATATTTGCTAAATGTATTGTATTTATCCATATACCTCTCTCTCTATAAATATATATATATATATATATATATATATATATATATATATATATATATAGTCACTGTACGCATTTGCGATTCGTACGCTGTTATCAGAAACAATGCCTTCATCTTAAATTCATTTAGATGGTGGAATGCAATCCTGAAAGTCATTTGCCAACGCTTCAAAAATTCTTCCTAGCAATCTCGTGAAGTAATAACATTGTCATTCTCGTATCAACACCGTCGTCACCAGGATTACAATTCTCTAATCTCTATTCCAGTTATCTAATTAGGAAACGCAGGAAGAATATATCCTCATTCAGGTAGCGTTGTCAAGGATCTGTATGTGTTTGTTAGAATAGTATAGGGTAGGTTGGGTTGTTAAAAGTCAGATGCAGTTGGGGGTGTACACTAGGCTGCGTGTTACCGTGACGCTCATTTGTCTTTCTTAGCTCTTTGGAGCTTCAGGTGGGTGATTTACCCAACCTGGTACACAGGGGCTACTGCGTATAATTCATGTTGCCACAGCTTACCTCCCCAGATGGAGCGTCACAAATGTTCAAACACTCGAGGTTCATATTTCTTGCTAGGTGAACAACAGAGGTTGTGAGAAAGCTGCCCATACGTTCTTCCCTGCCCTGGATGAGACAAGAGTATTCAACGTATCCAAGTAATTATTATGTTCCCTCCACCAACCGACTTTACTCCTAAACTCAATTAATGAAATTAACAAATACATGTGGCAGTCCAGGGATTCGAACCTAGGATGCTCACACCGAAATTCGGTACATTTATCCATTGCGCTACGAAGACAGTTAAAGAATGGTGGACAAGCATACGATTTATTATGCAGTTTCGAATCCTGCATATCAATCTAAGCATGTACAGTGTACACCCATTCCAACTGCGCTAGCATAGGCTATGGATAGATGAAAGGACGGAGTAATTAATGGGGCCTTCACCCTAAGGAAGGCCTCTCTATAAACTACCCCTGAACCTGAATGAATTATTATGTTCCCTCCACCAACCGACTTTACTCCTAAACTCAATTAATGAAATCAACAAATAATAAATGCAGTAATTATTTCAATTATCCACTAACATATGTACAGCTTGACGCACATATTCCGTTCCTCACCATCCCAGTAAAATCGTAATTTGGCAGCGCCAAACTCACCTCCCCAAACCTGGAAAGTGAAAAGGTGTGGTGGAAGATAAGAGGTGAAGTGAGGGAGGAGAGGTTGGGGATGTGTGTGCGGCGCTGCCAAATTACTGGGATGGTGAGGAACGGAATATGTGCGGCAAACTGTACAATAATTTACACATGTAGCTGGCACACTACAAAATGATAACACTCGAGGCAGTGAACGTTAATTGGGGGATAATATTGTCGCGGTGAATATGGCTAACTGGAATGGAAAAAATTATTACATCAACGTGCCAAAATTACTCAAGAAAATGTATACCATATCACTCCCTAGACCTTCATCAAACTTAAAAGTATGCTCCCAAGATTCCTCCCTAATTACAGGCTTGCTATCACTAACCAGGGCAAAATCGACTCATAAATGACAGAAAAGGTCTTAATATTGGCAAACAAATTAGTCAAAATGTCATAAAATCGCTAAACGAAAGGGGCGAATGTCTTGAAATCTAAAGACTAATGGGGCTAAGCATGAGGGAGAAGGGGTTCTGAGACCCCTCTACGGTGTTGAGTCTAGGTTGATGGATGAGTGTCAGGGATGAATGAAGAGAGACTAAGACAATGGGTGTAATTATCATATAGGCCTGATTAATGTACACTGATAGGGTGAGTGGTGGTGGTGGTGATAATGTTGGTAATCTAGGAGTAACGTGAATAGTAGTGGTAGTAGTGATTGGTGTGGTGATAGCGGTAGTGGTGGTAGTGGTAGTGACTAAGACAAAGGATGTAATTATCATATAGGCCTGATTAATGTACACTGGTAGGGTGAGTGGTGGTGATAATGTTGGTGGTCTTGGAGTAATGTTAAAGGTGATGGTGATAGTGGTGGTGGGAACATATCTCACTGGTATTATTAAATAAGCTGAAGCTAGAACTGTTTTAAATTATAGAACTTTTCCACGAGTTTAATATAAAAGCTGGCAGACTAATATAAATGGGGGGGGGGGTGCTAGCGCTTGGCCGTACCATAGCCCTTTAACCCTGTGACGCTCCTGCATAGTAGCCACGTGCGGACATGCGTGCGTGTCGGCTGCTCAGCCGTTTAGAAACCGGCTGGCGGCAGCCGGCCGGCCGGCTTTTCCTTAGTATATATCCTACGACAATGTAACTAATGTCTGGGATATTCTTATGTTGTTTCACAGCTTGAAGCTGCCCTTATTCTTAACCAACGCATCTTAGTATATTTTATTCTCGATAGTTGATTGTTTCATTATAATATATAAGATGTAAGTCTAGTGAGAGTGGGAGGAGACGAGCGGGAGAGAGAGACCAGCTGGGGGACGTTGCTTCGCGCGGGCGCGGAGAGTCTAGCTTGGGACGAGCCTGATGTTGCCAATTTGATCGCAACGTTAGGCTTAGTTTCGACTCACGCAAGGGGTAGAGGATTTTGACCCAGCAACGGTGTTGAGTGTTGCCAAGCATGGGATGTATTTCGCATGCCTAGGCTGGGGTCCAGACAGATTCAAGACTCAAGAGCTCACCTCACTGTCGTACCCTTCGGACCCCCTTGATATCTATCCCTCTCAACCCCACTTAGAAACTTTCTCTCTTACTTTGTATACCTTCTTTCCACTACTTCACCAATCTATTTAATTATCCCATCCCCTTGATAGACCTTATATCTATTATTGTATTAACGACGAGCTCTCAGATAATTAGATAGGATTTTGGGCCTTATGCAGAGATGTAATTGTTAATGAGACCTAGGAAGCTTTTTTGTTGTCTCATATTTGGTGGTTTCATGCTTGCTAGTGTGTTCTTGTGGCAGGTGAGCAGGGGCTAGACCGGAGGGGGGCTTTTTGCGATCCTTTAAGTAAAGTCTGCTGGTGCGAGTCCTGTGGACCTGCACGACTTTACTAGGATACCCGTGGGAGTCTGGGGCATTTTCTTGTCTGTGTGCCTGTGTGTCTAGTGTTGTGTTGTGTGAGGGCCCTTGCCTAGTCCACTCAGCACTGCGCTAGCACGTCTTGCGTTTGTTTTAGGGTCGCCAGGAGAGAGTCAGATACTTGGGATCTGAGTCTCTCAAGAGAGCACCCTTTCAATTAGAGTAATTTGGCGCACAGACTTGGGAACGTCCCTAGGCTAGAGCAGGTGGCTCAGCCCGGGTATCCGAAGCCTATATCCTTCCGGCTAGACCTCTGCCACCTGGCAGATTAACAGATAGGGGTTTATTATTTCTGCATGCTTGTTATTGTGCCACAGTTTTACCGTTCTTGTGAGCATTGTGAGTCAGGGTGTGGCTTAGAGACTCTGTCCGAGCAGGCTTGCCTGACTAAGAGTGAGAAGCACACCTGTATGTGGTTATGTTGCGAGTTGCTGCCTTTATTTAATTATACCTATGCCATTATACACTGTATGGCCTATCACTAGTATTTATTCCTGCTTATGAGATAAGAGTTCTCTAAATCCGTAACTTACTTTCTTTGCTAAGCATCAGATCCTACAGTAGCCGCATGCAGTTTAGAAACCTGCATCTTGTCTACCTGTACGATGTTTTGAGGACTGTTTGCTTTCACCTTCTTTCACGCAGGGGTGATTAGTTGTATTAATTAACGTAACGTTAAATGTACTTTCTTCTAGTTTGTTATTAAATTGTTTCTGCAATTTAATTCCGTTATCTATCTTTTCCTTGAAGCTTTAAGTCAACTTAATTGTGTGATCTTTTATATAGCCTGCTTGACTATCAGCAGTCTATAGTGCGTGCACCCTGTAACCGAGTCATAGGATACCTTGTTGTCCAGGCAGGACTCTTGACGGTTTAGGGTGGTTTGTTGCCTGGGTTTATAGATAAGGGTTGGATCTAGCGTTTTCCGTTGTTGCTTGTTGCCGCATACCTAGTCCAATAGAAAGAGCCCAGTGTTTATATATCCCAGGACGTAACAACCCCTTCAGCACCATGACGCCATTTTACCTTTGATTCTGGCTACAATTACTTGAAGTTATGTAGTTTAAGAAGCACCTATGTTATTAAGAGGGTTTATTGAGATCGTTTTCACTCATTTGAGGGGGTAAAGCCTGTGGTTGGTAACTGGGATCCAGCCTGGTACACAGGGGCTACTACATATTATCTAGGTTACCACTATTTATTTATCTCCATGGGACGTCACAAATGTTCACTAATTCCAGGTTCCTATTTACTGCTAGGTGGACAGAGACATTGAGTGCCTGAGAATCGAACTTTGGCACCTTTCGATTGCGTTACCATTTCGCCACAAGTCACCAGCTGTACGTTCCTGAAAGCTATTACATTATATGTCAGATTATCTGATCCTCTAAACGATATCAGCAAACCGTTGTCAGATGTGTCCTCCTCTCTTGGTGTTTATTTTCATTCTGTCAACTTTCGGAAGAAAAAAAACATGTCCTCCGCTTTGAAATTCACAATCATAGAGGCTAATTTAATGTTCATATCAGAAAAGAAACACCTCTTGAACTCGAGAGGGTAAAACCGTATGAGGTAGATACTAGATAGGTCTCCGAGGGTGGTACAGAAAATAAAGGCAACACTCTCCCGAACGAACTTATTTTGTGCAGATAAGGTCTGACCATTTGTTCGGTCAAAATCACTAGTTTACCGAAAATGGTGACGAAGTATTATGGTATATAATAATAATAATAATAATAATAATATTTATTCAGTTAGCAATTTACAGAGTTGGTACCACATGGTATGTTACAAATATGACATGTAACAGCCTTGCATAATTCCAACTAAGGATAGCCCAATAAGGCCGTTAGGCGTATTTCCATTGGGGTCCTTGTGGGATTAGGTTAGCTGGGGAAAATGGGGAGGATAAAGAAATAGATACTTTAGAGAAAGTATTTCTACGGGGTTATTTTAAGATACCTTACATCCTATAGTAAATATCAGTAATCCGTAATCAGTAATAATTTCAGTTTGGTTTGTCTATCTCTTGTCGCATTTAGTAGTAGACATAAGCTTGGTGCTCCCTTCTCGCAGCTGTCCGGTTCAGGTGTTCCTTCAGGCTACGTCTGAAGGAATATAGTGTTCTCTTTTCATGGACTGACTGGGGTAGGTCGTTCCAGTCTTTGATGGCGGTGAAGAAGAATGTTTGCTTACCCTGTCCTTGGATTCTCGGGACCTTAAAATTAAACATCCTGTTTCTTGTATTATGTCCACTCCTCTCATTTGCTTTAACAAAATCATTCATTAGATACTCTGGAGCTCTGTCATAGAACATTTTGAATGCATTAGTGAGCCTGATTTGTTTGGCCCTGTCAGAGACATTGAGCATACCTAGTGACTGAAGTTGTTCCTGGCCAACATGTGATCTGGGTCCTAGGTTCAGCATGAACCTAACCATTTTATTTTGAGTGACCTGAAGTTTGTGCTGTGCTGATTTAGATGATGCAGAGTACCAGGATGACACAGAATAGTCAAAATGACATTGAACAAGCGCTTGGCAGAGGGTCTTTTTGGTCGCCGCGGGCAAGCATCCCACCTGTCTATACAGGTATTTTATACGTGCTCTACACTTACTCAGGATAGATTCCAAAATTGTTTCACCTGACAAACTCGCGTCCAGTTTTAGTCCGAGATATTTAACTTGTGACACTGTTGTTATAGGAATATCATTACAGTTGACCGAGAAGCCCACAATGTCTTTCAGTTTGCGTTTTGTTCCACATAAGATGGCTTCCGTCTTGCCCAGGTGAAGAGATAGTCTATTGCCCACTAGCCATTCACTACATGATTCTAGTTCTTTGGAAAGTGAAGCGGCAATACTTATTGGGTCTTTTCCTGAAACCAGAAGCACGCTGTCGTCTGCATACAGCAATAATTTACATGAGACGCTCAGTTCCATGTCGTTCACATAACAGAGAAAGAGTAAGGGACCAAGGATGCTTCCCTGTGGGACCCCACAGTTAATTGGCATAGGATCAGATATAATATCATCAATTTTGACTCTTTGGGTTCTACCACTAAGATAAGATTTAAACCAGTTCACAGACCCTATGCCCATTGCTTGTAGTTTATTACATAGGATATCATGGTCTACTGTGTCAAACGCTTTTTGTAGATCAAGAAGAACCATACCGGTGTAGTTACCTTTAGACATTTCTTTACGAATGTGATCCGTTAAGTGGATGAGACAGGAGTCTGTCGAGTACATGCATCTGAAACCTGATTGAAACTTATAGAATAGATCATTTTGTTTGAGGTAGTGTTCAATTTGGGTGTATACCGCTCTTTCAAGGATTTTAGATACAATACATAATATGCTAACTGGTCTGTAGTTACCAACTTCTAGTTTATTTCCTTTCTTGAATAGAGGGGTTAGAATAGCTTCCTTCAGTTCAGCAGGTACAGTGTTGGTGTTACTTGACAAGTTGATGATGTGGGTTAGGGGGCCTGCTATACCAATGGCTCCATCTCGTAGAAATGTGGCTGGAATTTTGTCTGGTCCTGTGCTTTTATGTACATTTAGGTTAGACAGCTCGTCAAAAGTGTATTTTGGTGTAACATTTTGCAATCCAAATGTGTTCGGGTGTATGTCTTTATCTCTGTAGAAATTACGAAAGGTGGCCGTTGTTGTCGTGTATTTATTGAGAGGTTGAGGTAGGTTCTGTGCAAGTGTGTTTGCTATGGAGGTGAAGAAGGAGTTGAAGTAGGTTGAAATTTGTCGTTTATCGTGGCAAACCTGATCATTAATGGTGAGAGCAATATTAGTGTTAGACGAATCCCTTGTCTTGTTGCTGTAGCCTGTTGTTTTTAGGTGCCTCCATAGTTTCTTTGGGTTACTCTGCCTTATTGTGAAAATAATTAGTTTTCGCTGATTTTATTTTCCTACTTAGTTTATTCCTGGCCCTGTTGAACTCATGTTTCAGACCTTGATCCTGTCTATGTTTCGCTAGCCTTTTTAACAGATTGTCTCTGTGTTCCAGATGGTGTAGTATGTCATTGTTGATCCATGGGTCTGACCTTGCTTTAATTCGTATGTCTTTCAGAGGAGCTATTTCGTCTAGAATATTTGTGATGATGGTTCTGAAGCCAACCCATGTGTCATTAACGTTTGTACTTCCAAACACTGGAGACCAGTCTGTATTCCATAAAATGTCCAGAAATGTTTCTTTATTGTAGTTTCTGAGTGACCTTGTTTTGATAACCTTGTGATTCTCTAGGGTAATTTTTGTGGTTTTTCGTGTGCAATAATGTGACGAAGTGATCACTTATCCCAGTCTGTATAACCCCTGATTGGGATATTTTGTCCTCTCTGTTACAGTTTATGTGGTCTATTATTGTGGCAGTGTTCTCAGAGATACGTGTGGGGGTTGTGATGAGTTGTTTGTGATTGTGCATTGTCAGTATATGCCTATATTCTCGTACAAGCCTATTATTTCGTTGTATGTAACACAGGTTAAAATCCCCTAGTATGATGGATTCATTCCGAGGGTCTAGCGATGACAAAGTTCGTTCAAATTTGGTCAAGAATTGTGTGTCGTCTGGTGGCCTATAGCATACCCCAATTGTGATGGGTCTTGTCCTCGGCAGGTGTAGATCGATCCACAGAGCTTCGTGATTTTCTACATGGAGGTCGGTCCTAGTTGTGTGTGTGAGGTTGTTTTTTACATACAGACATACTCCAACCCCCATGCCTATTGCGATCATTCCTAACCATATTGAAACCTTGAATGTTTATTTCACCATCGTTTATACTTGAATCCAGCCAGGTTTCTGTGATTGCAATTATTGAAGCTTTGGCCTTATTAGCTAACAAGTTTATTTCTGACAATTTATGGTACATTGATCTGGCGTTAATGTGGATAAGATGGAGCCCTTTGTTGGTGAACACTCTGTATTCATCTTTGATTTTGAATGTGTCCTGGCTGGATTCTGAGTTGTTAATACTAATTGGTTCATTTACATTAATATTCGGTAATGAATGCAAGGCACATATGTTGCATAGGAATTCCCGTTCTTCACTGTTGGTCTTCTTAGAGATGCACTTCATGTGAGCTACAGTTTTACACTTAACACAGTTTAGGATCCTTTGTTTTCTTGTTATGAGTGATTCACATATTTCACAAATGATTTTAGGACCTTTAATAGCTACTTCCCTACATTTATCGCATTCCACTTATTTTCTGCTAGTAACGTAAGTACATCGATCGTGTACTGTTTCATTACATCTACAACATTGTGACGTTGTACTCCTTTTGTTGAATCCAATATCGCACACTATACATATTTTCCTGTTACTGTTCATCGTACGTCTGGCGGTGTGGTGATCAGCTGTGCGCCGTGAGCGGCTGATGGTGTGTGAGCGCGTTAGATGGGGACAGGTTGTGGCTCCCCCTTGGCCCCATCCCACCCCTACCTGTATTTGTTGTTTGATGTCTTTGTTCTTGGCCGTTGTTGCTGCTTTATTGTTGATGTTGTTGCGACGGATCCCTTCTTTTTTAGCTGTTCTGGTTGCATGTTGAGCTACCTGGGTCGCCGATAGTGTTGGGTTGTGTTGTAGTAGGTTTGGTTGATTTGTTGTGCAGCGGCGTCGTGTTGTGGGGGGTGGGGTGTTTCTCTTATTGTCTTTCTTGTTCGTTGCTGTTACTTCATTGTCGATGTGTTTGCTAGAGCTTCCTGCTTGTTTGGGTGTTCTGGTTGCCTGTTGTGTTACTTTGGTCACCGATATCTGTGGTAGTGATGATACAGTTGAGGGTAATGTTGAGTAGGTAGAGTGTTGGCACTGTGCTGGCGGTTGCCCTGCGGTCTTGGTTGTGAGTTGGAGCGTGACGGGAGACTCGGGTGCCTGCTGGCCCAGTTTGTTATAACGAATTTTACTGCTAGGGACTGTTGAAATGTCGGTGAAACAAATAGTGCTTGTCCCGGGATATCACAAAGTACATGAAGGCTGCCATGAGAAAGTTATAGTAGCTTTATCGATATTAGTTTCTCATGATACCTTTTAGGGTTGTAATCTATTGTTATTAATTTCACTCCAACACCAAACACCTTTCAATGAAATTAATGAAAGCATGTGATACACCGGGATTCGAACCTGGGTTATCACACACAGATGTTAAACACTCTAACAATCAAACCATCAAGACAGTTGCCAAACACCAATCATTGCTAATCGTGCATCAATGAAGGTAGTGATTAGGCTAAATGATCAGTTCATTATTCTTTATGATATCCTCCTTACAAACAGACAAATAGACAATCCACACATTAACGATCTTGTAGACTAATCTCTGGCAAAGATCCGTTTATACTGAGATAACTAACAACACTATCACAAGTTAACATAACCATAATAACTGTTATAATGTTTCTGTGAGTTTATATAATGACCAGAGTTACTTTGTAGTGAATCCCAGCCGAAGGAGGCTAAATGAGAATGTCTGCGGGTGGTAGAGTAGTTGTGGAGAGAGAGGAGGGGGACACCTGGAGTGTAGACCCTATACAGTATAGATCCCTGGGGCAACAATATACAATATTACCACTTACTAACATGTATGTATGTATGTATGTATGTATGTATGTATGTATGTATGTATTGTCTCTAATTTCCTTTCCGGCCGTTCCATAGCCGAGGTTGTGGACGGCCATTGTTCACTTCCTCACCCTATAAACTCCGGTGTTCCTCAGGGCTCTGTCCTATCAACTATTCTCTTTCTAATTTTTATAAATGATCTCCTTAAGTGTACCTTAATTCCCATCCATTCATACGCAGACGACTCAACCTTACACTACTCCATTACTTTTTCAGAACGCCCCAGCCAGCAATCCCTCAAAGACAAACGTAATGAAGCCATACAACTCTTAAATTCTGATCTAAATACTATTTCCAATTGGGGCAGAGAAAACCATGTTAACTTTAATGCTTCCAAAACCCAATTTCTCCATCTATCTACCCGTCAGGATCTCCCAGCGGAATATCCCTTATTCTTCAACAATACAAAAATCAACCCTTCATCTTCTCTCAATATTCTTGGTGTCCCAATAATTACTATTTCCTTTCACCTATGCATAGCCTATGATAGCGCAGTTGGAAAGTGTGTACATGCTTAGATTGATATGCAGGATTCGAAACTGCATAATAAATCGTAGGCTTGTCCACCTTTCTTTAACTGTCTTCGTGGTGCAATGCATAAGTGTGTTGATTTTCGATGTGAGCATCCTAGGTTCGAATCCCCGGACTGCCACATGTGTTTGTTAATTTCATTAATCGAGTTTAGGAGTAAAGTTGGTTGGTGGAGAGAACATAATAATTCATTCAGGTTCAGTAGTAGTTTATCGAGAGGCCTTCCCTTGGGTTAAGTGCCCCATTAATTACTATTTCCTTTCACCTATGCATAGCCTATGATAGCGCAGTTGGAAAGTGTGTACATGCTTAGATTGATATGCAGGATTCGAAACTGCATAATAAATCGTAGGCTTGTCCACCTTTCTTTAACTGTCTTCGTGGTGCAATGCATAAGTGTGTTGATTTTCGATGTGAGCATCCTAGGTTCGAATCCCCGGACTGCCACATGTGTTTGTTAATTTCATTAATCGAGTTTAGGAGTAAAGTTGGTTGGTGGAGAGAACATAATAATTTCTTCTGCTCTCATTTGGAAGGACCATATTACCAGTCTTGCTAAGGCAGCCTCCCATAAGCTGGGTGTGCTCAACCGCCTTAGGGGGTTCTTTTCCCCTGCACAGCTTCTTGCTCTGTACAGGGGCATAGTGCGCCCTTGTAATGAGTAGTGTTCATATGTGTGGGGAGGTTCCTCTCACACCGCTCTCCTAGACAAGGTTGAAAGGAAGGCCTTTCGTATCATTAACTCCCGTCCACTCACCAACTCTCTGCAATCTCTCTCTCTCTCTCTCTCCGCCGCAATGTTGCATCTCTCTCGCTATTCTATCGCTACTATAATAATCAGTGTTCCTCAGAGCTATCCCAGTGCATACCACCTCCTTTACGTAGGGAACGTGGTACCCGTCTTGCAACTCAATCCCACCCCTACTCTGTGCAACCCTCCAACCCAAGGGTGAAACGTTACTCTCAAACTTTCTTCTACTCAACAGCTGAGCTCTGGAACTCTCTCCCAGAATCAGTTTTTCCCGCTTCCTATGACTTAAATTGCTTCAAACTCCGTGTGTCCTGGCATTTTGGCTCGAACGTCCCTTGATTTTGGCCCTGTCACTCTTTCAACTATGGGGGAGGCACTCGCTATAGGCAGTTATGCCTTTTGCCTCCCTCAATCACATAGATTTTTTTTTTTTTTTTTTTACTCTGGCACTTACCCCAGTTTTCCTTTTTGTCTAACATACGAGGATATAATACACATGTTTAAATTGCATTAGGGTGTTGAGAGAGACTCGATAATTTCACTTACGGGTACTTATTGACTCGGTTTTTACAGTACATTTCTACACAAGAACCTGACGAAAGACATGACCTTGAAGACTATCAAGTCAATACCTTGTCAGGAGATCTTTGTTTTCATGGGGTATTGGTGGAAAAGTAATTGACTGACTTTGGTGTCACTTTTATTGTACTGTTCTTGTTCGGTAGTTACCGTATCGTTATAGTTATAGTTATGTGAAGTTGGTTGGTGTAAAAAACATAATAATTCGAGGTCTTTACTGATATCTTAATGTATATAGGAGAGGTATTAATAGTTTTAAATTCGATACATTGTTCTCATCTTTTCTCTCCGATATTCTATTTTTGCACATTTCTTCTGATCTCTTCTTTAGTTCTCCTCTTCGCTTCCTACAACCCCCCCCCCCCTCCTCCCCAACCCACCTCCTTTTATTACCTCGCTCTTCTCCACTGTGTTGTTGTTGTTGTTGTTGTTGTTGTTGTTGTTTTACTGTTTACCTTTTCTCCTTCCGCTCTTTTCCTACTTATATTTTCTGGGATGTGGCCAAGTTCCTCCATTTTCTGGGATGTGGCCAAGTTCCTCCATTTCCGTTATTGGCTTAGTTTTGCTTCTTTGTTTGTTTGTTTGCAAAGTTCTTTAAACATTGCTTTGTTTCTTCGGTTTCTGGGCGGCTAGTATATTATTTGAAGCCCAGTTCTGACTATTCGTACATATATGAGTAATATATGCAATAAATATGTATGTATATATGTATTAGTAAGCCTAGCCTAACCTAATATATACATTGGATCAGTATTGTTGTATGTCTGTAGAGTCAACATACTATGCGCGTTGTACCACATAATGAGTGGTCAGAACTGGGTTACACGATATATACTCGCTGTCGGGCGCTCTTGTTGATTTACTGAATGCTTGGTGTTTCAGCTGGCAGTATTAAGGGGGATGGCTCAGTTTTTGGTCGATTTCTCATTTATTAATTATTTTTCTAGTGCCCTCCCCTTTTAGATTAATTTGTACATTTTTCGGTAGAATTTTTTTCCGGTCGAAGGCCGGTTCTTCCAAAATTATAGGCTCACTATCGTTCACCAGGAAAAAGATCGACACCTAAATAGCACGAAAGGTCTTAATATTTACAAATAAATGGGGCGTAAAGTCTTAAAATCATCAAACTAATGGGCCGAGCGTCTTAAAATTTGAAAACTAATGGGGCTAAACATGGGTGAGAAAGGAAGGCCAGAAAACCTGGCCATCCCTCCTTAACATTATTCTCTGGGTATAGTCTATATTTTCTTATGTCCATACCTTGCTGTGATGTAAATGTGTGTGTGTGTGTGTGTGTGTGTGTGTGTGTGTGTGTGTGTGTGTGTGTGTGTGTGTGTGTGTGTACAGTATATATATGGTGTGTGTGTGTGTGTATATACAGTATATATATGTGTGTGTGTGTGTGTGTGTGTGTGTGTGTGTGTGTGTGTGTATACAGTATATATGTGTGTGTGTGTGTGTGTGTGTGTGTGTGTGTGTGTGTGTGTGTGTGTGTGTGTGTGTGTTTGTTCGTCCGTTCATCTGTTAGTTCATTAGTTTGTTTACCCCTTCCACTCGTTCGTCTGTCTAATCTATATTATTAAATCAGTTCGTGTGTCTGTTTGTCTGTCTGTGTGTTCTTCATAGGCGGCCGCAGTTTTGGACCTGGGGAGCTGAAACTTTGCATGTGGGTGTCAATTGCCCTGGGTCAGGTCATAGAGGGGGCGAGGCCACGATCGGAGGTAGTTTCGAGGCAGAAATTGAAAAAAAAAAAGAAAAAAAAAATGGCCGTTTGGGGCAGAAGGAAGCCTCCGATCGAAAAGGTGTATGGAACGAAAGTTGTTCGCAGCCCCCCAAAATGGGGGTACGGATGAGGTCAGATCCAAAATCGGAGGTCATTTAGCGGCCGAAATCGAGGTCGCCGTTTAATGATGCACAGGGAGGTCGAGGCCGGTGATTATGGTAGTAGTAGTATTGTGATGATTGTGGTAGTAGTGATTGATGATGGTGATTATGGTAGTAGTAGTGGTGGTAGTACCCGGGCAACGTCGGGTACCCCTGCTAGTTTTGTTTAAGGAGGAACTCTAAGTAAACTTTCATCATCGTTCTTTACTCGAATCGTACAGTATCATGATATATATCATTCTGTGATTTACTCGTACAGTATCATGATATATAGCATTCTGTGAGTTACTCGTACAGTATCATGATATATAGCATTCTGTGAGTTACTCGTACAGTATCATGATATATAGCATTCTGTGATTTACTCGTACAGTATCATGATATATAGCATTCTGTGAGTTACTCGTACAGTATCATGATATATAGCATTCTGTGATTTACTCGTACAGTTACAGTATCATGATATAGCATTCTGTGAGTTACTCGTACAGTATCATGATATATAGCATTCTGTGATTTACTCGTACAGTATCATGATATATAGCATTCTGTGATTTACTCGTACAGTATCATGATATATAGCATTCTGTGATTTACTCGTACAGTATCATGATATATAGCATTCTGTGATTTACTCGTACAGTATCATGATATATAGCATTCTGTGATTTACTCGTACAGTATCATGATATATAGCATTCTGTGATTTACTGTACAGTATCATGATATATAGCATTCTGTGATTTACTCGTACAATATCATGATATATAGCATTCTGTGATTTACTCCTACAGTATCATGATATATAGAATTCTGTGATTTACTGTACAGTATCATGATATATAGCATTCTGTGATTTACTCGTACAATATCATGATATATAGCATTCTGTGATTTACTCGTACAATATCATGATATATAGCATTCTGTGATTTACTGTACAATATCATGATATGTAGCATTCTGTGATTTCGCAGGCGTCAGGCGATTTTGACCTTTTATTTATATAATTAAATATTTATTGTTATTATTATAATTATTTTATTTTGATGAATATTTGTATTAATATTGTTGGTTTTAGCATATATATACTGTATATACAGTATAATCATATAACCTATGTAATTGTGGAGGAACCGGCCTTCGGCTGTGAAAATTTATATAGAAAAATGTACAAATTAATCTCGTAGGGCGATATAATGAATGTTTGTTTTTTAAATAAATTAATATATAAATAAATAAGACTCCCAAAATAACCAGTGTCTCCTTAAACATAAATGCTTCTGTTATGAGCGGCCAACAGTAGTGGCAGCCATTCCACAAACCTGTAATTGATTTAGTGAAGCCGTAGATGAAAAACGACCCTCAATTTGATTTGCATTTATATTGGTTGTAATTCTGTGGTGGAACGACAACAACAACAACAACAACAACACCAGGATGGGCCCGCGTCGCTCCCCAGGACAAATACAAGTTACTATAGTCGGTTTGTTTTCAGTGGACGGTAAATGGAGTCCCTTAACAGTTTATTTATCGATGCTTAACCCCTTGAGGAGCATATGATGCATGTGACAGTTTATTCTGGCTGGAATTCGTCAGCTGGAAATGTACAACCTATGGATCATGTACAGTATATTTCATATCTCAAAAAAACCCAAAAAAAAACAGTATATACTGTATATATGTATACTTTTATATATATATATATATATATATATATATATATATATATATATATATATATATATATATATATACTGTATATACTTTTTTTATTTCCAGCTGACGAATTCCAGCCAGAATAAACTGTCACATGCATTATATGCTCCTCAAGGGGTAAAGCATCGATAAATCAGCTGTTAAGGGACTCCATTTACCGTCCACTGAAAACAAACCGACTATAGTAACTTGTATTTGTCCTGGGGAGCGACGCGGGCCCATCCTGGTATTGTTGTTGTTGTTGTTGTTGTTGTTGTTGTTGTTGTTGTTGTTGTTATTGTTGTTGTAGTTGTCATTCCACCACAGTTACAACCAATATAAATGCAAATCAAATTGAGGGTCGTTTTTCATCTACGGCTTCACTAAATCAATTACAGGTTTGTGGACTGGCTGCCACTACTGTTGGCCGCTCATAACAGAAGCATTTATGTTTAAGGGGACAGTGGTTATTTTGGGGGTCTATTTATTTATATATTAATTTATTTAAAAAAACAAACATTCATTATGTCGCCCTACGAGATTAATTTGTACATTTTCTATATCAATTTTCACAGCCGAAGGCCGGTTCCTCCACAATTACATGCTCGCTATCGCTCGCCAGGAAAACATATCGACACCTAAAGGGCACGAAAGTCTTAATATTGACAAAGAAATAGGGCGAAAGGTCTTAACATCGACAAACTAATGGGGCAAACGTCTTAAACTAATGGGGATAAGCATGAGGGAGAGGAGAGACCATATAAAACAGCCCATCTCCTCTTAACGATTTTGGAAGCTCATTACTGGGACATAGAAGAGGAAAACACAATAGGTTCACGTATATTACATTAACCCTCTGAGGATCGATGACACTTCTTTTTTTGTTTTCTGGCTATTATTCGACGATTTTGTTCAGATTAGGAAGGGTACATGGAAGTCGGAGGGTCGATTGGGATAGTGTTTACCCCTTTAATACCCACAGATCCTTCCTAAGCTGCATACAATCGTCTAATGATAGCCAAAAATACAATGCTAAAACGCGTCAGAGCTTCAAGGGGTTAACTGAAAATTGTATATGAAAAATCAAATATATCACGTTTATGTTTATACTTATTTGGACTATGTTATATTATATGTATTATATTATATGTAATATATTATATGTATTTGGACTATGTTATATTATATGTAATATATTATATGTATTTGGACTGTTATATTATATGTATTATATTATATGTATTTGGACTATGTTATATTATATGTATTATATTATATGTATTTGGACTATGTTATATTATATGTATTATATTATATGTATTTGGACTATGTTATATTATATGTATTATATTATATGTATTTGGACTATGTTATATTATAATTATGTATTATATTATATGCACTATATTATATGTATTTGGACTATGTTATATTATATGTATTATATTATATGTATTATATTATATGTATTATATTAATATGTATTTGGACTATGTTATATTATAATTATGTATTATATTATATGTATTATATTATATGTATTATATTAATATGTATTTGGACTATGTTATATTATAATTATGTATTATATTATATGTATTATATTATATGTATTTGGACTATGTTATATTATATGTATTATATTATGTATTATATTATATGTATTTGGACTATGTTATATTATATGTATTATATTATGTATTATATTATATGTATTTGGACTATGTTATATTATGTATTATTATATGTATTTGGACTGTTATATTATATGTATTATATTATGTATTATATTATATGTATTTGGACTATGTTATATTATATGTATTATATTATGTATTATATTATATGTATTTGGACTATGTTATATTATATGTATTATATGTACTATGTTATATTATATGTATTATATTATATGTATTTGGACTATGTTATATTATATGTATTATATTATATGTATTATATTATATGTATTTGGACTATGTTATATTATATGTATTATCTATGTTATATTATATGTATTATATTATGTATTATATTATATGTATTTGGACTATGTTATATTATATGTATGCCAAAGCTTACTTACCGGTACTGTAAGTAGATTTAGTTGAGGGGAGATTTCCACTTGATAATTTTTTTTCTGGACCCATTTCTCCCTCATGTTTAGCTCTATTGTTTTTGGGATTTTAAGATGTTCGCCCCATTAGTAAAGCGATTTTAAGAACTTTCGCCCTATTTCTGTCAAATTTGATACTTTTCGTGCCATTTAGGTGTCGATTTTTTCCTGGCGAGCGATAGCGAGCCTGTAGTTTAAGAGGAACCGGCCTTTGGCCGGGAAATTTGTCTACCGAAAAATGTACAAATTTATTTTGAAAGGGGGTGTAATGTTAAGCTTGATGGAGGTCTAGGGAACAAACTAAAAACCTCCCCTTAAGGTGCTAGTGGCTGTTTTGTTGGTATATTTATTGATTAATTAATTATTTTTTTTAGTTTCCTCGGTAGACCACCCTCAAACATAGAAAAACACCCCCTAGATCTCTCTCAAAATAAATTTGTGCATTTTTTAGTAGACAAATTTCCCGGCCTTAGGTTCCTCTTATGATTACAGGCTCGCTTTCGCTCGCCAGGAGAAAATCGACACCTACATGACATGATAGGTCTTACAATTGACAACGAAATAGAGCTAAAGGTGTTAAAATCGCCAAACTAATGGGCCGAACGTTTTAAATTGTCAAAACTAATAGGGATAAACGCGAGGGAGAAAGGGGTCCAGAAAAATGGCAGATCCCTTTCACGTTTTTATGATGCAGAGGTTGCCAGATTAGCAATAATAAATAGAGTTCTCTCACCTTTATAATTACCTCTCCAAAATTAGTTTTCTGCCCACAGCTAACTCAAAGACAACTGTAGAGGCTGAAGTAACTAAACTAAAGGTTTCTAAATACCTCTGATGGTAACAAATGCTTTAAAGTATCCCTAATAGGCTCAAAATTGCTTCAAGAACGTGAGAGGGTTAATTAAGTCTCATTAGGATAAGTTTGGATAAGATAGGTTGATTAAGGTTACAATAGTGTTGCTTAGGTTAGATAAAGGGGGATGGGTCGTTTTTGGGGGCCCTCCATCTCCTGCATGTTTACCCCCATTAGTTTTGATAATATACAGTATGACGTTCGCCCCATTAGTTTGTCGATTTTATGACCTTTCGGCCCATTTCTTTATCGATACCAAGACCTTTCGTGCCATTTCGGTGTCGATATTTTCCTGGCGAGCGAAAGCGAGCCTGCAATTTTAAGAGGAGAGAGAGAGAGAGAGAGAGAGAGAGAGAGAGTACAAAGGAGTACAAAGGAAATCAAGCAACAACAGATCTAGTGACCCTTCTAGGTTGCTTGTCCTCCAAAACACTGAGGATCAAGTGTCCAAACAGTGGTTTAGAGTGGGTAAGGGAACATTGGAAAGGGAATTACTGCCCTGGAACTAATGTCCGTGGCAGGATTAGGAAGTTAGTAGGGGACAGATGGGTTAGTAACTGAGGGGGGGATAAAATAAAGTTATTCATTTACAAACGCAGTCAGTCGCGGGTTTGATGCGAGATATTTGTCTACGCGGAGTTTAAATGAATCAACGGTGATGCAGTCTATAACGTTTCGGGGAAGCCCATTCCACAAGTTGACAACTCGATTGAAGAAGAAATTCTTAGATTCGTGTGAGTTAAAAGATTTACCAATAATTTTGCAACCGTTTCCCCGTTTCCCCGCGTGTAATTAGATTGGTCGATAGTGAAGTACTTACTACAGTTCATATTGTCGATGCCTTTGATGATTTTGAACACTTGAATTAAGTCACCTCTTAATCTGCGCTGGGTTAAAGGAAATAGATTTAATTCTCTAAGACGCTCTTCGTATGGTTTGTTCTTTAGGCTAGGTATCATTTTGGTAACTTTACGTTGAACTCGTTCTAGCTTGTTTATATCTTTTTGGTAATAAGGGCACCAGGATTGAACGCAGTATTCCAGAAGAGGGCGGACTAAGGAATTGTAAAGGGTTAGGATAACTTCTTTGGATTTATGCTCAAATGACCTGCCTATAAAGCCAATTATTTTGTTTGCCTTCTTAACAACTTCTGAACATTGTTGACTCGGTTTTAGGTTACTCGATATTGTTACTCCCAGATCGGTTTCTCTGTTTACATTCTTAAGCTGAGTGCCATTCATCGAATAGTTTGCTTTCTCATTTAGGTATCCGATATGTAGTACTTTACATTTATCCGCATTGAAACTTATTTGCCAAATTTGGGCCCAACATGACAATTTATCTAGATTGTGTTGCATATCGTCAACTTGTTCTTTTGAGAGTATGCTATTTGCAATTTTTGTATCGTCAGCAAATTTTGAGATTGTACAGGTGAGACCCTCATCTATGTCGTTGATGTAAATTAGAAAGAGAATTGGTCCTAGTACCGATCCCTGGGGTACCCCGCTACTTACATTGGTCCATTTAGATGCCTTACCGTTTATGACTACTCTTTGCTTTCTGTCGCTGAGCCAATTTTCTATCCATTTCAACACACCGTCTTGTATTCCATGCGCTTTTAGTTTTAACAGTAAACGTTTGTGGGGAACTTTGTCAAAGGCCTTTTGAAAATCAAGGTATATAATATCTACAGCTTTACTCTCATCGTAGAGGTTGAGGATATCGTGGAAGAAGTCTAAGAGGTTTGTTAAACAGGAACGTTTTTTACGAAAGCCGTGCTGAGTATCTTTAAGTATGTTATTTTCCTCTAAGTGATTTACGAGTCTGTCTCGTATGACCGTTTCTAGCATTTTACATACAACTGAGGTTAAGCTAATTGGACGATAGTTACTGGGTAGGGATTTGCTGCCTTTTTTGAATATCGGTGTTACGTTGGCTAGCTTCCACTGATCAGGCATAGTTCCAGACTGCAAGGATTTATTGAATAGTAATATCAGTGGTTTGGAGAGCTCATCCTTAGCTTCCTTTAGAACTCTAGGCGAGATTGTATCAGGTCCAGGCGTTTTATTTACCTTGAGTTTATCTAAACAATTCAATACTTCTCTCTCTGTAACGGTGATATTGCTTAAAACATCTGAATTATCAATCTGAATCGGCGATGGTGTAGGGATATCACTGAGGTCTTCTGTTGTAAAAACTGATGCAAGAAAGGTATTGAGGGCATTACTCATTTGTACTTCGTCTTTGGTGTATTCTCCATTTTCATCGACTAACGGTCCAACAGTTGAAGTAACTACTTTTTTTTAGAGAGAGAGAGAGAGAGAGAGAGAGAGAGAGAGAGAGAGAGAGAGAGAGAGAGAGAGAGAGAGAGAGAGAGAGAGAGAGAGAGAGAGAGAGTGACTTGTCAAGGATGGTGGGGGTGACTGATGATCTGAGTGACAAACATCCCACCCACCCCCACTAACTGTTACAGTCGTACTGAACATCGGGGGGGGGGGGGGGGGCTGGTTCATAGCTTTTATGACGTTGGCTCATTATTTTGGTGATTTTAAGACCTTTCACCTCATTTCCTTGTCAATATTAAGACCTTTCGTGCCATTTAGGTGTAAAAAAAAATCTTGGCGAGCAGCCTTTGGCCGGGACATTTTTTACCGAAAAATTTACAAATATAGCTGGTCTTGAAAGAGGTCTAGGAAACAAATTAAATATATATATATATGATAAAAAGAAAAAACTACCTCCCCCCCTTTGGATACGTAATTGTAGAGTGGTATATTTCAGGTTATATGGTGTTGGCATAATTGTAGAGTGGTATATTTCAGGTTATATGGTGTTGGCATAATTGTAGAGTGGTATATTTCAGGTTATATGGTGTTGGCATAATTGTAGAGTGGTATATTTCAGGTTATATGGTGTTGGCATAATTGTAGAGTGGTATATTTCAGGTTATATGGTGGTGTTGGCATAATTGTAGAGTAGTATATTTCAGGTTATATGGTGGTGTTGGCATAATTGTAGAGTGGTATATTTCAGGTTATATGGTGGTGTTGGCATAATTGTAGAGTGGTATATTTCAGGTTATATGGTGGTGTTGGCATAATTGTAGAGTGGTATATTTCAGGTTATATGGTGTTGGCATAATTGTAGAGTGGTATATTTCAGGTTATATGGTGTTGGCATAATTGTAGAGTGGTATATTTCAGGTTATATGGTGGTGTTGGCATAATTGTAGAGTGGTATATTTCAGGTTATATGGTGTTGGCATAATTTTAGAGTGGTATATTTCAGGTTATATGGTGTTGGCATAATTGTAGAGTGGTATATTTCAGGTTATATGGTGTTGGCATAATTGTATGGTTGACGTATCTGGTTTTAACAAGCCAGCTGACATTCAGTATACGAGGTTATATTATCATAACTGTTGTTGGTATTTTATAGTGTCATCTGATGTTGCTGGCATTGTACAGTAATATATTTGTCTTGTTACATTTTGTCACACACACACACACACACACACACACACACACACACACACACACACACACACACACACACACACACACACACACCCGAGCGGTTGTGTGTTTATCGGTACATATCAATTTGGTGCATGCTTACGAGTAAATTTTTCGATTTTTAAACCTAAATTACACTAACCTAACCTAACCTAACCTAACCTAACCGAAAACACTCCATTTCAACGTATTTTAAAGAGGTGTGTACCGATTAACTGTCGCCCCAAACCTCATGTACCTGTAAACCTACAAATATCCAGATATTTGTACCAATAAACCTACAACCGCTCGTCCACACACACACACACACACACACACACACACACACACACACACAAGTATGTACAGTATAATATGTGTTTGACGTGTTTCTGCGCACGCGTTACTTCTCAAGCACATAATAACAATAGGCTACTGTTCTCTGAGGGTCACCAACTGTTAATGCCTCCTTCCCGTGGTGGTGGTGGTGGTGGTAGTGTTCCTCAACTTCAGAACCTTTCGCCTAATTAGTCTGTAGCGTTTGTCTGCTTCAGGAGGCTCTTCTCCGGGTTTATGTTACATTGTTAAGTCGTATATTCAGCCGATATTAATGAGGCTTTGTACTCATTATAACGCTTTCATTTTTGCCAGTCTGAATACAATATAATGGACTTTTTGGCGTAAATTGTCTCTCCTGTATTTGTGCATGTGTTTATATACAGTAGATATGTGGTCTGTAGTTATGTGTGATAATATATTTATATATCAGACAATTATTCCCATCGCTGGAAGTAGCAGATAACTAACTGGGCTACAGTAAATTGTTTATCATGCTTACGTAGTAATTTTCGAATAATTATATTTATCGAATTAATCACAATACTGTATACTGATCATAATTTAGTCAGCTTAAGGTATTGGGGTGTAATATATATATATATATATATATATATATATATATATATATATATATATATATATATATATATATACAGTATATATATATATATATATATATATATATATATATATATATATATATATATATATATATATATACATACCAGTTATATACCCGGTACGAATGTGAGATTAATTTATTGTTATTGTTACAAGACATAATTTGTACTGTCTTAAACACAATATTTGATAATCTGTCGGATTATTTTATCAGGTTATCACAAATGTACAATTACGACAATGTGAGAGAGAGTGATGATATGCTTGGTAAGGGGCCAGACCGGTAAGGGGCCAGGCCACTCACTGTGTATAGTAAAGTTCCGCTTGATATTATCAAAGCCACAGAATAGGAGAATGAATGAAGTAGACTTATATATGGAGATTTAACCCTGACCGTTGCATTGGAGCTCGTTTGCATTTGTTCAGGGCTACGGATATGGCACTAGGGCGACGTATATTGAGCAAAAATAGCAAGAACAAATTAATCTCCGCAATAACATATTCTTCCGGTATAGCACTCCCTGCACCAAAAGGGGTTAATCTTAACATTTGACCTTTTAAAATAAAATCATTAAGCTTATATTTATATATTTATTTTCATTGTAATTGTATGGCGGTACTTCTCAGAACAATGTCACTTTCCATATTGTCGCAGTAATGCCACACTCAGGTTGGCAGAGGTATTTTATTATCTAAGTATTAACATATAGAATTCAAACAAAATAAAGCAAACCTCTCTGACCTAACTTTCCAATTTCCCCCTCTCTTCTCCTTAAGGTCATATATCTTGAGTGATGGTAATATCCTCGAACTCATATCCTGGCTCTGGAAATATTACATACATTAGTCAACACATTAAGGTGGTAATGGTAGAGGTTATGGGAGGTGTCTAACCGGGGAAAGTTTGTTTGAAGACTTGAAGGAATATGAGAAGGAATACAAGACAATTAACATGAACTAGCATTGTAGCACTTCCACAAACACAATTTGAACTATAAACCACAATTATATCTTTGTATATAGAATAGTAAAGACTAAGAATAAAGGTCTTGACTTTCGTTTGACACCCTGTATGAGGCTATGAGGCTAAGGGACTTGAACAGCGTGGGGGTCACAATTGGTTTGTAAATGATAACACCCATCGAATCCACTGACCTGGTAGAGCCTACGCGTGGAGGGTTGTTTTGATAAAATATACGTTTGTAATGATCTATGTATTACTGTTTTGTTTTTGATGACACCTATTTTGTGTGTGGTATCTATGTGGAATCTATCATCGATGTGTTTGGTAATAATGGGTCTGGGATCTATAGGGTGGGCTTATTATTATCGGCCGTCAATTTGTCCGCTGTTTCAATATTTATTCGTGTTTTGTTCGGAATTCTATCGTAAGGGTAAATAGAATATTAATATGTATTCTTGCAATTTTGGGGGAAATATGTTTGCAATAGTTTAACAAATTTTGGGGGGATATTCTTAATATATATTTAGTTTGAAATCTTGCGTGTACCTGAGTAAGTATGTTTAGAATCTGGCCCTACATTGTCATTATGACAGTTTATTCTGGCATCATATGATGATTTTTTGCAATTTAGGAAGGAACTGTGGGAAGTATAAGTGTAAAGACTATCTCAATTAACCCTGTGACTGACATATACCCTTCCTAATCTGAATAAAATCGTCTAATAATAACCAGAAAACAGGAAATATATGCGCCATATTATCTTTCTAAGGGTTTAATGGCAATATAATGTTTGTTTGAAAAAACTCCAAGATATCCCACGTCACTGTTCTCATTGTATTAAAATATCTTCATGTATCAGTTTATAATATTTTGTTGTCTTTCTTTTCCCAGGTATGTTGGTGCAGATTCCATAACCTTTGGTAACGTATTCAACAATAGTTTCTCTTATGTTGCAGTGTTGAATTTGATTGTTCTCATCTAGCTATCGATCTATCTAAATATCGATCTATTTATCTAGTATCTGCGTATCTCTGTCTATCTATCTATCTATATATTTATCGATCTATCTGTGTGTGTGTCGGTCTGTCTATCTATTAATCTATCTGTCTATCTGTGTGCCTGTGTGTCTTTCTGTCTGTCTCTCTATTAATATCTAACTGTATATCTATTGAAACGTTCCTGTGTTGGGCCTATAGGGAACAGAGTCGTTAATATGTCAGCGGTGAATGAGGCAATACTAGACTCAATTATGGTGGTGTTGTGAATGGTGACAGCAGGGAGAATTATAGGTGATGAGAGAGAGAGAGAGAGAGGGAGGGAGAGGGAGGTAGGTAGGTTTGTTGGCCACCATTCTTTCATTGCCGTGTTATTATATATAATAATGAACGCACACCTGATAAGAACATTTACTACGTATCCCATCTATGAGGATTTGCATTATGTTTTGTGTCTGAAAATTAGGCCCATTGTATAAGAATATATTTGTCACTGTATTGTAGTGATGTTTACCAGATTAATAACTCCTATACATGTAGAAGAGGGTTAGAGCAGCCCCCTAATTTGTTTTATTTAATCGAATGTGGAACTTGCTGATAACGTTATCTGACCATTTGTCATTCTGGGTTATAACAATAATTATCAGGGCATATTATTAGCATTAATTCGTATGCTGCTATGTTTTTTACTGTATATGTTGATATTTACATAATAATAATAATATGTTTTAAGCTGTCCCATGCATGTTTTAATATTCTTTGTATAATTGTATTATTAATATTCTTTTTTCGTGAGCTCCACGAAAAAGAAAAAAAAAAACACACACACACACACACACACACACACACACACACACACACACACACACACACACACACTATATAATTATGTTATATGTATAATGTAAAGCCCTGGCTAAGGTAATATTTGTATATAAACATAATATATCTACAGTATATTATGATGTTGCTAGTAATTTTGAGTGTAGACAACAACGGTCACGTGAATCATTGCAGTAATTACCCAACGCTGAATCAACAGTATATATAATTATTGCCTAATTAACTTCGCGGGTAATTAGATGCATTGTAAATATCGAGCATGGCTAATTTGGTGCCTGGGTAAATAGGTTACTATATTGGACTTGTTGGGTACATAGTTAATTGATTGTAGGCTATAATTATATAATTATAATGAGAATAATCGACGGGTCTTAACAAATATGCAATGTTAACTTGCTCATTAAGCAAACATTCAGTTTCCATAAACAATCGAGGATATTGGGAAACATGCATTGCCCCTTTCAGTACTATGACGTCAGTCTTTGTTTTATTCTGGCTACCAATAGACGATTTTATATTCATTAGTATAGGTAGGATCTTTTGGAGGGGTTAATTAAGATAGTTTGGAGCCCTTTGATTCCTAAAACTCCTTCCGAAGCTGAATAAATTGGCTTACTTTTAACCAGAATTTGGTGAAAATAACACCAATACCCAGTCACAGGATTAAGGGATCAATCAGAATATCAACCATAGATAATGACAACCACTCAGAACATTAACCAATAGAGTCTTCAACCACAATATGGTATCAGGAACCACATATTAGAACCAAGAATTAATAAAACAAACGTAAGGGGGGCGACCTGCTTTTTGTTATTTCTGTCCTTTTCTCTCTATCTCTGGCTTGTATCCATTCGGCCCCATTCAGCCAACTATTTTAAGACGTTTATCCCCATCTAGGTGTCGATTTCTTCCTGGCGAGCGATAGCGAGCCAGCATTATATGAAGAAATCCGGCTTCGCCGGAGAAATTTTTCTATCGAAAAATGTACAAATTTAGCCTGCTGTCTAACAAAAAAGAAAAATATGATGGCTCGCTACCGCTCACCAGTAAGAAATTGACACCTGGATGGGGATAAACGTCTTAAATAAAACAGTAGGCTGAATGGGGCCAAATGGATACAAGCCAGAGAAAGATAGAAAAGGACAGAACAAAAACAGGTCACCCCCCTTAAGCTGTACATGTGAAGCTCTTTAATGCACAGAGTAGCCTATAATGACGAAATATTAAACATAACAGCAATTAAGTCTTAGAAGAGGACAATAATAATATAAGTCTGAGCGTAATGGATTAACCCCTTCCTTACCGAGGATGTTGTTTGTGTTATTCCAGCTTTATTTAGACGATTGTATGCAGCTTAGGAGGATATCGCGGGAGTTGAAATGGATACTCGAGATAGTTTGAAGCCTTTTAATGGCTATACGTCCTCCTTAAGCTGGATAAAATCGTCTAATAATATCCAGATTAAGTTTGAAGCCTTTTAATGGCTATACGTCCTCCCGAAGCTGGATAAAATCGTTTAATAATAATTATCCAGATTATAACGACAAGGACACCTCGGTACTAAAGGGGTTAACGACCGGATGTGAAGGGTGGGAGATGGAGACTGATTCAGTCTTTATCGTCCAGCTTCCGTTTGGTGCGTTTCCTAGATAAGGGGAGGTTTTTAGTTAGTTCCCTAGACCTCCATCAAGCTTAAAATTACACCCTCTAGGCCCCCTTTCAAGATAAACGTGTACATTTTTCGGTAGAAAAATGTCCCGGCCAAAGGCCGGTTCCTCTTAAATTACAGGCTAGCTATCGCTTGCCAGGAAAACATCGACACCTAAATTGCATGAAAGGTCTTACAATTGACAGAAATGGGGCGAAAGCTCTTAATTATGGTGCGAATGTCTTAAAATATAAAAAACAATGGGGCTAAACATGAGGGAGAAAGGGGGCCAAAAAAAATCCTCTAGTGGATATCTCCCCTTAACCCCTTATTTACCGGTAACGTATTTTTCATTTGATGTTAGCTACATTTAGACAATTTGATGTTAGCTACATTTAGACATTTGATGTTAGCTACATTTAGACAATGTTATGAAGCTTAGGAAGGATAATTATGTGGTAGCTAAAATTATTGATTGGGATTGTGTGTCGGTTTTGATTTGGTAGACGTCCTTCCTAAGCTGAATAATATGGTCTAAATGTAGCCGAAATCAAATAAACAATACGTCGTCGGTATAGAAGGGGTTAACCTCTTCTGTACCGGCGACGTCTTTTTAATCATATGCTTGCAATAATTAGACGATTTCGTGGAGTTTAAGAAATACCTGTGGTCGTAAAAAGGGTTGTTGTTGTTGTTGTTGTTCCCCAGGCTGCCTGGCCGAACAGCCCCAAGGTCCCGAGCAAGGCCAAGGCCATAGAGCGCCCCCACAAAACCCTCCCTGCTTACCACTAACAAAGCCTGGGTGACCGAAGCCACTCTAAGGCAGGGAGCTGAGGAGGGCGCGGAAACGCCCGGGAAACCAAAGCCCCACCCAAGGCCCTGTGCCCCTCAGCAATTATGAAGGGAAAGTTGAGGGGCAAGGGAAAAATGTGACGCTTTGGCTCCCAATCTGCCAAATTTTAGGTTGGCAGTAGGGAGGTCGATCCACGGAAAAGACGCCGTCACTTGAGATCTAGAAGATATATAAGTAAGAGGAACAGTCAGAGTAAGCTATGGGTATGGCAGAGATCGCTCAGCTCTCACTCTGATAGACCAGCCCATCACCAATAGACCAGCCCATCACCAGGAAAAAGGGTTATGTGAGACAGTTGGAAGTCCGTTAATTGATGGAGACCCGTTAGTCCGTTAATTGATGGAGACCCGTTAGTCCGTTAATTGATGGAGACCCGTTAGTCCGTTAATTGATGGAGACCCGTTAGTCCGTTAATTGATGGAGACACGTTAGTCCGTTAATTGATGGAGACCCGTTAGTCCGTTAATTGATGGAGACACGTTAGTCCGTTAATTGATGGAGACCCGTTAGTCCGTTAATTGATGGAGACCCGTTAGTCCGTTAATTGATGGAGACACGTTAGTCCGTTAATTGTTTGAGACCCGTTAGTCCGTTAATTGTTTGAGACCCGTTTTAAACTGAATACAATCGTGTAATAGCAGCCAGAATAAAGTTAAAAAGACGTCGCCGGTACAGAAGGGGTTAAATGTCTCTAGGTTGCCTTCAGGGTTTCCACGGGTCAAAATAGGTTTACACTCACTTATGGGGAGGCAGACCGTTTTTCTGGACCCCCTTCTCCCTCATGTTTAGCCCCACTAGTTTTGAGATTATAAGACGTTCGGCCCATTAGTTTGGCGATGTTAACACCTTTCGACTCATTTCGTTGTCAGTTTTAAGACCTTTCGTGCCATTTAGGTGTCATTTTTTTCCTGGCGAGCGCTAGCGAGCCTGCAATTTTAGAGGAATCAGCCTTCGGCCGGGACATTTTTCTACCGAAAAATTTACAAATTTATCTTGAAGGGGGGTCTAGGGTGTGTTTTTCTAAGCTTGATGGAGGTCTAGAGAAGAAACTAAGAACATATATGAATAAATGCATTAATAGACCAAACAAACGGTCTGCCTCCCCTTAACTCACCATTGAACGCCGTCGAGATAATACAGTACTGTAAATTATACTATCTCACCTAACTCTTTCTTTATACTACGACAGATCTTTCTTAAGCTGCAAACAATCGTGTACCTACAGTTAGAACAAAACTAACAGATGTCACCGGTACAGATGTTAATATTCCAGAAGGGTTGATAGCCTCTAAAGTCCTATTTACACTGATTAAGGGGGGTGACCTGCTTTTTGTTATTTCTGTCCTTTTCTCTCTTTCTCTGGCTTGTATCCATTCGGCCCCATTCAGCCCCATTCAGCCAACTATTTTAAGAAGTTTATCCCCATCTAGGTGTCGATTTCTTCCTGGCGAGCGATAGCGAGCCAGCATTATATGAAGGAATCCGGCTTCGCCGGAGACATTTTTCTATCGAAAAATGTACAAATTTAGCCTGATGTCAAACAAAAATAACAAATATGCTGGCTCGCTATCGCTCACCAGTAAAATATTGACACCTGGATGGGGATAAACGTCTTAAAACAGTAGGCTGAATGGGGCCAAATGGATACAAGCCAGAGAAAGATAGAAAAGGACAGAACAAAAACAGGTCACCCCCCTTAATGCCTTCATAATGTGCCTTTGTGCGGGTAAATGATCATGTGCTCGTGTCTGGCATTTAACGAGATACAAACAATGGGGGGCTTAGGGGGCCTCTTCGCCTTTGAGTCGTTTCGCCTGCTAGTATATATATTCACAGTAAGTATTCGGGCTAAGGTAACTTGCCCTACCATCATCTACCCTTCGCCTAACATATGCACATTAATATTTAACCTATTCGAATATAATAAGGAGTAATCAAACGGAGACTATATTAATAAGCTAACAAACGTATAAATGTACTAGCCTATAGCGCTAACGATGATGCTTCCTTAAGGGGATGTTTTTTTTGCTGGACCCCATTTTCCCTCATGTTTAGCCCTATAAATTTTGATTTTTATGATCCCTTTTGAAACTGAATGAAATCGTCTAATAGCAGCCAGAATTAAGTTAAAAATACATGACTGGTACAGAAAGGGTTACAAGTTACCAAGGCTTCGTGCATGCAGTGACTCACACTTGTAACTACATACACCATTATAAGTTCATATCCGCGCGAACAAACCCATTCACAGGCCCTAACACTTGTAAACTCACACATCTGTAAACTCACACATCAGTAGATCCACTCACCTGTAAACTCACACACCTTTAGATTCGCATATCTGTAGACCCACACACCTTTAGACTCGCATATCTGTAGACTCACACACCTTTAGACTCACATACCTTTAGACTCACACACCTGTAGACCCACACACCTGTAGACCCACACACCCTTAGACTCACATACCCTTAGACTCACATACCTGTCGACTCACATACCTGTAGACTCACACACCTTTAGACTCACATACCTGTAGACCCACACACCTTTAGACTCACATACCTTTAGACTCACATACCTGTAGACTCACATATCTTTAGACTCACATACCTTTAGACTCACATACCTGTAGACTCACATACCTTTAGACTCACATACCTGTAGACTCACATACCTTTAGACTCACATACCTGTAGACTCACATACCTTTAGACTCACATACCTTTAGACTCACATACCTGTAGACTCACATACCTTTAGACTCACATACCTGTAGACTCACATACCTTTAGACTCACATACCTTTAGACTCACATACCTTTAGACTCACATACCTGTAGACTCACACACCTTTAGACTCGCATACCTGTAGACCCACACACCTTTAGACTCACATACCTTTAGACTCACATACCTGTAGACTCATATATCTTTAGACTCACATACCTTTAGACTCACATACCTGTAGACTCACATACCTTTAGACTCACATACCTTTAGACTCACATACCTTTAGACTCGCATACCTTTAGACTCACATACCTGTAGACTCACACACCTTTAGACTCGCATACCTTTAGACTCACATACCTTTAGACTCACATACCTTTAGACTCACACACCTTTAGACTCACACACCTTTAGACTCACATACCTTTAGACTCACACACCTTTAGACTCACATACCTTTAGACTCGCATACCTTTAGACTCACACACCTTTAGACTCACACACCTTTAGACCCACACACCTTTAGACTCACATACCTTTAGAGTCCCAGGGGTTCCCAAAGTGGTCGATATCTACCCCCAGGGGTCGATATCGACCATCCAAGGGGTCAATGAATCGTCAGGGGTTGAAAGGGGTCGATAAATGGCTAGGGGGTCTATGAATGGCTAGGTGAGGAACGTTTCAAAAGATGTAGACCCATCTCTATGTGAAAAGCTGAAAAGGTGTAAAAATGCTCTGTTCTATTTGGCAGACCTATATTCAAAGTTTAATGTGGTACAGAAACGTCTGCAGGGTAAAGATGTTACCATTATTCAGGACAGGACAATTCTACTGGGCTTCCAAGGCAAACTAGGCTGGTTTAAAGCGTCAATGGCACAGAGATTTTCAGTACTTTTCGAACTTACAACAGTTGGCAGAAAGTGAAAGCATTTCAGATGGTGACATAGAAACATACATAGCACACCTGGACAAATTGATTGAAGACTTTAAAGTGCGCTTTGAAGACCTGGAGAAAATGCAAGTGCCTGAATGAATTCTTACACCATTTTACTTGGAAATACAAAATGAAGACATTAACTCTACTAATACTAATATTAAGGTACTACTATAATTCCACATATTTATTGTATCATAATATGCATGTAATACGTTTTTTTTTTCACAACATATTATATTATTCATATTTTTAAATGTTTGGGGGTCGATGAATAATTTGAAACTTCATTAAGGGGTCAATGAGCTGAAGAGTTTGGGAATCCCTGCGACTCACACACCTTTAGACTCACACACTTTTAGACTCACACACCTTTAGACTCACACACCTTTAGACTCACATACCTGTAGACTCACATACCTTTAGACTCACATACCTTTTGACTCACACACCTTTAGACTCGCATACCTTTAGACTCACACACCGTTAGACTCACATACCTTTAGCCTCACACACCTTTAGACTCACACACCTTTGACTCACATACCTTTAGACCCACACACATTTACTCACATACCTTTAGACTCACACACCTTTAGACTCACACACCTTTAGACTCACACACCTTTTGACTCACACACCTTTAGACTCACACATCTTTAGACTCGCACACCTTTAGACTCGCACACCTTTAGACTCACATACCTGTAGACTCACATACCTTTAGACTCACATACCTTTTGACTCACACACCTTTAGACTCGCATACCTTTAGACTCACACACCGTTAGACTCACATACCTTTAGCCTCACACACCTTTAGACTCACACACCTTTGACTCACATACCTTTAGACCCACACACATTTACTCACATACCTTTAGACTCACACACCTTTAGACTCACACACCTTTAGACTCACACACCTTTTGACTCACACACCTTTAGACTCACACATCTTTAGACTCGCACACCTTTAGACTCGCACACCTTTAGACTCGCATACCTTTAGACTCACACACCTTTAGACTCACACACCTTTAGACCCACACACCTTTAGACCCACACACCTTTAGACCCACACACCTTTACTCACATACCTGTAGACTCACAAACCTTTAGACTCACATACCTTTAGACTCACACACCCTTAGACTCACATACCTGTAGACTCACACACCTTTAGACTCACATACCTGTAGACTCACACACCTTTAGACTCACATACCTGTAGACCCACACACCTTTAGACTCACATACCTTTAGACTCACACACCCTTAGACTCACATACCTTTAGACTCACACACCTTTAGACTCACACACCTTTAGACTCACACACCTTTAGACTCACATACCTGTAGACTCACACACCTTTAGACTCACATACCTGTAGACTCACACACCCTTAGACTCACATACCTTTAGACCCACACACCTGTAGACTCACACACCCTTAGACTCACACACCTGTAGACTCACACACCTGTAGACTCACACACCTGTAGACTCACATACCTGTAGATTCACACACCTTTAGACTCCCATACCTGTAGACCCACACACCTTTAGACTCCCATATGAAAACTTACATACCTGTAGACTCCTGCAACCGTATACTCACATACCTTTAGAATCACATACCTTTAGACTCGCATACCTGTAGAATCACATACCTGTAAGCACGCACGTATATGCTTCCACAATTGCAGACAAACACAACTGGACAGACACACCTGTAGATTCACACAAAACCACCAACACACCCACACAACACACACACACACACACACACACACACACACACACACACACACACACACACACACACACCACACCACACACCATTACGTGTCGTATTTCAACTTGGTTCCAGAATTAAACTCACTTTGTCACATTCGCTGTGCACACCTTTTGTCCTCGAGGCTTTTGTAGATAACTTTATTTGCAGACAAGCCTAATTTATATTCTGGTTAATTATTTGTTGTTCTGTTCTTGTTTTTGTGTTATCCTCGAATAATATATACATTAGTTTTATAATACGAAGGCTACCTCTCTCTCTCTCTCTCTCTCTCTCTCTCTCTCTCTCTCTCTCTCTCTCTCTCTCTCTCTCTCTCTTATAATATGAAGGCTACCCCCCCTCTCTCTCTCTCTCTCTCTCTCTCTCTCTCTCTCTCTCTCTATCGCTCTTATATATGAAGGCTTACCCCCCCTCTCTCTCTCTCTTCTTCTCTTTCTCTCTATCTCTCTCTCTATATGACACACCCTCTCTCTCTCCTCTCTATCCTCTCTCTCTCTCTCTCTCTCTCTCTCTCTCTCTCTCTCTCTCTCTCTCTCTCTCTCTCTCTCTCAACCATAATAATGTGTCACATAACCAGTTAGGCTCCCTGGTGATCCACATTAAGCCTAATGATCCACTGACTGATTACCTTGCATGTTCATGGCACGTTTTACCATGACATTATTATTATTTATGTATTTATTATCATAGTGATATACAGTATACCAATGGTTTCAGCTCGTATCGAAATATATCAGCATGGCATAGCCCATTCAGTAAGTTAACGCCATTTCTTTGTTTGTTTAGGCTAACATTGGACAATTTTAGTTAGATCAGGAAAATGCTTCTAATTATCAAAGGGTCTGCACTATCTCAATGAATAATTTGATTCACGCTGACCCTTCCTAAGCTGAATCTTTTATTTTGTTTAATGATAATCAGCACATACTGAATAAATGATGTCATTGTAATGTAAGGGATAATTACACAAGGTAAACAACTAATACCCTACCTATCACAAGCTATTTATCCTTATAGTTAACACTTTATGTACCAGCGAGTATGGAGATATAGATAATCTATGCTAAATTACCAGATGATTGTATGCAGCTTAGGGAGGACCTGTGGTTGTTAAAAGGGTTGATTGAGATAGTTCGAAGCCATTTATTTTCTAAAGATCCTTCCTATACTGCATAAAATCGATTAGTAGTAGCCAGAAATAAAGAAATAGGATGTTGACGGTACAGAAGGGGTTAACCCAGACCTCCACTTATCACCAGTCCGAGGTATATATTGTTACCTTCCTTAATTGTATAGTTAACCAGAACTTCAACTGTATTTCATGTGCCAAATAATCGCGACTGGAATATGTCTTATTTATTATTTTTGGTTTTCTCCCAAGGCGTCCACCAAGCTTTAAAAAATACCCCCAAGACCCGCTTTCGAGATAAATGTGTACTTTTTTCGGTAGATAAACGTCCCGGCCAAAGGCCGGTTCCTCCTAAATTGCAGGCTCGCCTAGAAAATATTGACACCTACCACCAATTACAATACCCATTACCACACTAGGACCACCACCAAAACAACAACTACTATCACAACAACAACAGCAACATCTACTACTACTACTACTACTACTAAAAGCCATTCTAATTGTTGTACTACCACCACCACCACCATTATCTCCGTCACCATTACCACCAACACTACCACCACTATTGCCACTAGACACTATCCAGCCTTTTCCACCTCATTGACAGTTGCCATTGATTCCAACTATACGCACCATAACACCTGAACACCACAACACTATGGCACCTTTATACCGTAGCATTAATTACAACACCACAGTATTACACACCACAACATTTTAACACCACAACACCATAACATTACAACATATAACACAGCAACATTACAACATGTAACACAGCAACATTACAACACACCACTATAACAACACCACAACATTATAACACCACAACACCACAACACAACACCACCATTCCTCCTCAGCAACATAGCTCTGCTCCTCCTCCGCCTTACAATGACACCTTCAACACTTGAGCTTTATTGTTTACTTTTTGCAGGCTGTTATAATTCCAGGGGGTCGGTGGTCTCTCTCTCTACGCTCTATCATCTCCTTCTCTATCTCTCTCTCTCTCTCTCTCTATCTGATCTCTGGCATAACAGAATCTTGGCTCAATACAGAAGAGAGAGACTTTTTAGCAGAGTCATCACTTCCCGGTTATGTAATGTTTGAGAAACGCGGAATACAACGAAATGGATGGTGGCGGTTTACTTTACTCAAAGAAGTTCTTAAACCTACCCTCTTGGTCAAAACCTCAAATTTTGAACGTTCGACGCATCTTTTGTGCTAATAAAGAATAATAAAGGTACAAAAATAATACTTGCATTAATATACAGACCTCCAGCTCTAATCAGTGCAAAAAAGACCGAGAAATTTTCGAACAAATGGCAGACTGTAAGTAACTCACAAGATACCGTAATTTTTGGCGACTTTAATTTACCTGTGGACAACTGGGGAGGTACTCTTAATTCGCACCTCGGACATGACTTGCTATACGATCTTGCAAGACGAGTTCGATTTATCAATTTGTGCGAACGCCAAACCCGTGGTAAATAACGTTCTTGACAGGGTACATGCAACAAAAGAAGAATTAATAGAGAATTTGAATGTTGGTGATGAATACAGTAACAGCGCCCATCGTACGATAACTTTCACTTTAAAGTTTACTAGTAACGAACCAAATAGTAGCATCGAAAAAAGTCCCTAATTTCAAGAAAGCAAACTTTCCATAAACTTAGAGCTATTGTTTAAAGAAACTAACTGTGAGCCTTTTAATTCACAATAACGACATAAATACATCTTGGAAGTTATTCCCCCGCAAGCCACTTAACTAAAAGCAGTCCAAGACTGCAGACCATCGACAAAAACGGCGTCCAGGCCATAATACTAAGCCCAAATGGTGGTAGATAAATATATTTCAAACTTTCCTGCTTGCTAAAAAAAAATTTGCTAAACACATGATAGATTAAACTCCGAAAACAAATGACGAAGAACGGGTGAAATTTGTATAGCTACGACGCAAAGCCAAAAAGTTAATTAAGCAAAGTTAAAAGACCGTAGTAGAGTTACATATTGCGAATCAAAGTAAAACCAAACCCGAAAGAATTCTATAGTTATATCAGAAAGAAAAAAGTAGGCACTTCAACTGTTGGACCGTTAGTCGATGAAAATGGAGAAATACACCAAAGACGATAGTACAAATGAGTAATGCCCTCAATACCTTCTTGCCATCAGTTTTCTCAACAGAAGACCTCAGTGATATCCCTACACCATCGCCGATTCAGATTGATAATTTCAGATGTTCTATAGTCAATATCACCGTTACAGAGAGAGAAGTATTGATTTGTTTAGATAAACTCAAGGTAAAATAAAACGCTCAGACCTGATACAATCTCGCCTAGAGTTCTCAAGGAAGCTAAGGATGAGCTCTCCAAACCACTTACATTACTATTCAATAAAGCCTTGCAGTCTGGAAACTAGGCCCGATCAGTGGAAAGCTAGCCAACGTAACACCGATATTCAAAAAAGGCAGCAAAGCCTCAACCCTAGTAACTATCGTCCAATTAGGCTTAACCTCAGTTGTATGTAAAAATGCTAGAAACGGTCATACGAGACAAAGTCGTAAAATCACGTAGAGGAAAATAACATACTTAAAAGATACTCTAACACGGCTTCGTCGAAAAAAACGTTCACGGGTAAACAAACCTCTTAGACTTCTTCCACGATATCCTCAACCTCTACGATGAGAGTAAAGCTGTAGATATTATATACCTTGAATTTCAAAAGGACTTTGACTAAAGTTCCCCACAAAAACGGTTACTGCTAAAAATTAAAACGCAAGGAAAACAAAACGGGGTGTTGAAATGGACTAGACAATTGGCTCAAGCAACAGAAAGCAAAGAGTCGTCATAAACCGGTAAGGCAGCTAAAGGGACAAATGTAAGTAGCGGGGTAGCCCCATGGGATCGGTACTAGGACCAATTTCTCTTTCTAATTTACATCAACGACATAGATGAGGGTCTCATCCTGTACAATCTCAAAATTTGCTGACGATAGCAAAAATTGCAAATAGCGTACTCTCAACAGAATCAAGTTGACGATATTGCCAACACAGACTAGATAAAAATTGTCATGTTGGGCCCAAATTTGGCAAATGAGTTTCAATTGCGGGATAAATGTAAAACTACTACATATAGGGGATACCTAAATGAGAAAGAAAACTATTTGATGAATGGCACTCAGCCTTAAGAATGTTGAAAAGGAGAAACCGATTCTGGGGTAGTAACAAATATCGGAGTAACCTAAAACCGAGTCAACAATGATTCAGAAGTTTGTTAAGAAGGCAAACAAAATTAATTGGCTTTATAGGCAGGTCATTTGAGCATAAATCCAAAGATGTTATCATAGCGCTATACAATGCCTTAGTCCGCCCTCTTCTGGAATATAGCGATCAATCCTGGTGGCCTTATTACCAAAAAGATATAAACAAGCTAGACCGAGTTCAACGGCAGAGTTACTCAAAATGATACCTAGCCTAAAGAACAAACCATACGAAGAGGCGTCTTAGGTGAGAATTAAATCTATTTCCTGTAACCCAGCGCCGATTAAGAGGTGACTTAATTCAAGATGTGTCAAAATCATCAAAGGCATTCGACAATATCTACTGTAGTAAGTACTTCACTATCGCACAATCTAATAACGCGGGGGGGAAACGGTTGCAAAATTATTGGTAAATCTTTGAAACTCACACGAATCTAAGAATTTCTTCTTTCAATCGACGTTGTCAACGTGTGGAATGGGCTTCCCCGACCAACGTTATAGACTGCATCACCGTTGATTCATTTCTTTTAATACTTCGCCTGCACAAATATCTCGCACAAAACCCTAGACTGACTGCGTTTGTAAATGAATAACTTTATTTGATCCCCTCCTCAGTTTACTAACCCATCTGTCCCTGTACTAACTTCCTAATCCTGCAACGGACAGTAGTCATAGGGCAGTAGTAATTCCCCTTTCCAATGTTCCCTTACCCACTCTAAACCACTGTTTGGACACTTGATCCTCAGTGTTTTGGAGGACAAGCAACCTAGAAGGGTCACTAGATCTGTTGTTGCTTGATTTCCTTTGTACTCCTTTGTACTACTCTCTCTCTCTCTCTCTCTCTCTCTCTCTCTCTCTCTCTCTCTGGCGAGTGCCCTTATTAACGAAAAGAAGAGTATATGTATAAGGTGTATTAACCCGTTCAGTACCGGTGAAGTCCTTTCCATTATATTCTGGCAACTATTGGACGATATTGTTCATGTTAGGAAGGACATCTACCCATTAAAAGGTTACAGACTATCTCACTTAATCCTTTCAACTGTCATATATCTTCCGTAAGCTTTATAAGATCGTCTCAATATAGCTGAAATCCAACATAAATTACTCTGAAAGGGTTAATGGAGAAGATGCATGCTGAGACAAATGGATATGGATAAGGAAGAGGATGGAGAGAGAGAGAGAGAGAGAGAGAGAGAGAGAGAGAGAGAGAGAGAGAGAGAGAGAGAGAGAGAGAGAAAGAGGGGGGGGGGGTGTAAGGAAGTAGAACATTATTGGAAAATGATATTCCTAGTCCAATAATTTATGGGGACGACGTTGGTGAAAAACTTAAATATGGGTTAACCTGGCTGAGTTGGCTTGGTTAAAGAGTCGATAGTATGATATAAAAAATAACTATGGTCAGGCATTCTTTAAATCGAATATATAATAAAAGCGGTATTGAGAAAGAAAACTGAATCAATTTTGGTCATACCATCCCCTAGCCTGTCCAACCCTTCCCTTCAATTCCCTTCTTTCCCCTACCCTGCCCCACCCTTCCCTTCCCTTCCCTTTCATCTCCGCCTCTCCCCTCCCCTCCCCTACACTACCCTGTCCTTCCTTTCCCTACCATCCCCTCCTCTTCCCTCTACGAACCCCATACCCTGTCCCACCCTTTTCCGTCCTCGTCCTACCATCCACCTCCTTTCCCTATCCTACCACACTACCGGTCCACACCTTCTTCATTCCCTACCTCCCCTCCTCTTCTCTCCTACTACCCACCTGCCCTGTCCCACCCTTTCCTTCCCTTCCCTACCATCCCCTCCTCTTCCCTCTCCTACCCTACACTACCCTGTCCCACCCTTTCCTTCCTTTCCCTACCATCCCCTCCTCTTCCCTCTCCTACCCTACACTACCCTGTCCTACCCTTTCCTTTCCTTCCCTACCATCCCCTCCTTTCTCCTTCCCTACCCTGCCCTGCCCCACCGTAATAACAGTCATTACTTTCATTAATTTATCTCCATTCAATAAGAGTCTCATTTTAACATTGGATTCTGATGGTCATTATACAACACCACTCAGCCTAGGAAGTACTTGTGATGGCCATGGGTTAATAAAGACAGTTTGCAGCATATAACCCCTTCAGTACCAGGACGTTATTTAAATATTATTCTAACTATCATTCGACAATTGTATTTGGAAAAATCAGCCGTCATTGAATCAAAGGAATCAGCCCTCCTACTCACACAGCTCGTTACTAAGCTGCACACAATTATACTGTATTATGATAGCTATAATAACAAAGAAGAAAGCATAGTCGTCCGGAAAGGGATAGGCGTGCTGAGCCAGTTTCAATTAGGAATAAATTGCTATTTCCCGGGTGATTACCTGAAATGCTTATTGGAAAATCATTTGGGTACCGGTACTCGGTCTTCCTGCCTTGCGAGGCCGTTTGTCTGAATTATTGGCTTTCATTGATCTATTTATATTTCTCTCTGAATAATATATTTTGTTATCACTTTTTGTCTTGCCATCTTGTCATCTTTATCAAGCATCATTAATCCCTTTTAGCATGATAATGATATATATACACACACACACACACACACACATACATATATATATATATATATATATATATATATCTATCTATTTATTGCCAGACGCCTTACTCCCCATTACGATTGCTGGCCATAACACAGAAAATGCCCCAAAGCGGGACTATTACCTGTGAGAGCGGAACAACCCGAGCCGGTTTAGTGAAGGACTTACAGGATTGACCACTCAATTTAGGATCAGTCCGACTTCCCCCCATGAGGCCCTTCTGTGTGATCTTGTTAGCAATATTTTCCTACAGTGTGTGTTCGGCTAAAAATCAATTGACTAACCTGCCTTACCCTTAGGTAAGCAGTACGGATTTGTATCAGGTTTCCTCCATAGCCAGGTTGCCAACCAAGACTGACGAGTCCCATTCACCCGGATTGGTATAAGGTTGTCTCCCCTAGATGTATGTTGCCGACCAAGGCTAACGAGCATATATATATATATATATATAGATATATATATATTTCTGTAGTAAAGCCTAGGTAAGACCATTTTCTTTAAGAAATACGAGGTAGAAAGAAATGGCAATTTCTGCGTTGGAAATTTGTAATTATTCAAAGTTTCCAGGTCTCTGATGAGTTTTCGCTGGGTGGCAGGAAGTAGAATAGATGAAGGAGATGAGCAAAATT
>CM064495.1:9285734-9318234 GCA_032716605.1 Paralithodes platypus
AACACACTCCAACAAATAAGAGCAAGAACTGACAGAGATAAAAATAGAAATAGTCGTATCTCCAAGACATTAGAGTAATATTATTAATTAATGTGGGCTGTAATAACGGTCCTGTCACACCATCTATACGCGCCCACCTTTAATAATATATGCCATAAGTGTGTAGTGCGTGTGTGTATAATAGAATATAATTATGGATGTATTTGCTTGTTGAGTTTGTTTATGTATATTGTGTACGTGCTATATATGTATCTAATTGTATGTGCTAGTATATGCGGTAGCGTATGTGTGCTGTATATGTGTATGTATGTAATGCGTTATTAGGTGTATATATATTAGTGTATAGTGTATACTGCTTTGCTGGTTTGTAGCCCGGCTGATGAGTATCAGGCGCTAGCGATAAGAGAAGCAGCCATATAATCATTCACATAGTAATGCATGCATATATTTTATGTATATGTATGTCTCGTGTGATACGTGCTGTCAATTGGAAGTTTACAGTTCGAGCGTCCGGTGGAGAAGTATAATTGGTATATAATATATAATATGTAACGGCTACATGTATTTATATTTGTATATGGTCATATGCAAAATATGTATTATAAATTATACGTACATACCGAGCGAGAAAATATTGCCCTCACCCTATGCGCAACTTCTGATTATAAATCTATGCATATAGGCATAATATCTATATATTAAGTGTGGGGGTTCAGCGTCATATTCAATCCATGTATTTCCACCCTTAACAATAGAACGCACACCCAGCTATTCCACTATTTCGCCTTCTGTCTACACACACACACACACACACACACACACACACACACATCACACACACACACACACACACACACCCACACATCACACACACACACACACACACAACACTACGAGGATTAAGTCCTACCCATTGTAGTACCCCCGACACCCTCCTTACCTGACCTTACCCCCGAAAACAGTTTCTGTATGTATGTATGTTTGTGTGCATACAGTGAGCGTTTGTGTATACGGACATGTAGCACACTTACTGCCCATGTTTTTATGCCTTCCTATATCATGTATGTATATGTATGTGCGCCACGTACGTGTATATACGTATGTTCTGTATATGGAGCTAAGTAAATAAATGTGTATTAATGCATAATGAATATCACTTACTCTCACTGTGTATTTTATGATAATTTGTATTCTGCACATGCCATCATTTCTGGATTTATTCTATTTTGTTCTGCGTAAACTAAGCCTTACCATCCTCACTATCTGTACATCTCATGTTCATTCCACTAAATTGTAAAATGTGTATTCCAGCCTCATTGAGGCGTGCCATTTCTTTAAATAAACTCGTTTATTATATATTATTATTTAATTATTATTATTATTAGTATTACACAAGAACGCACCACACACACACACACACACACACACACACACACACACACACACACACACACACACACACACACACACACACACACACACAGCCCCCAATACAAGCTACTCTCTTGAATTATTTCTTTCACTAGCTTCTACAGTTTTCTTATTTAGAGCACAATATAATATTCATAACCACCATTTCAAAAGATCCTAGACCTGGTAAATATATTGTACACTAGCCCACAAATGTATCGTCTTGCCTCCACTATATTAACTCTGGCTATTATTGTGGTAAAGCCTAAATTTCGTTCTGTATAGTGGTGCTTCTCTTCATTACACAATTTTATTCAATTCTCGCTACCAAGAATTCACCGGAGACCTCTGGTGGACGCTTCCGAAGTAGCGCCAGAGCTACGACTGTCGACATAAACAAGATTCAACACCTTGGCTATACAAAGTTTATCACGATTTCTTACGATTCTGCGTGTTTTTACTATATACTAGATGACTACTACACTAAGAGCTTATATAATATGGTAGTCGTGGAAATGTCCATATGTAGCAAGAAATTACTAAAAGCTAAATATTAAGGATGATTACCTATCATAACAAAAAAGCGCCAAATTACATTCCATATAAATATAAATATACCGGTACGTTATTTAATATTATGGGTGACTTTAAAATATAATTAGCATCAATATTGCAATGACTAATATGTGTCAGCTATAGAAAGTACGACATGTAGCTTATAATTTAGAATTATGGATGGAGAGGGAGGGTGGAGAACTGCGGGATATCGACATTTAAAGGGCCCAGGTACAAAACAGTACAAAACAACGTGTCTCAGGCGGCAACTTCAAGAATTCTTGGTAGGGTCAATTTAAGAAGAACTTGTAGGAGTCGTATGATTAGGTATAGAGCCTTGTTAAGCTGAATAATGCCTAATTTTAGCTAGAATAAATTGACTGTGACGCCATTGCATTGAAGGGATCAACACATACTATCGTTTCCTTCTCTGCAAGATTTATTCAGTTTTATTAACGCAATATATGTTCTTGTATGAAGAAGAAAGGTTGTGTTGTTGTGGTCGTGGTAATTCTGATACCCGTGACACATATCCAGTAATTTAACCCTTTGAGTTCAAGGGACGTGTTATATTTTATTCTAGTTGTATTTAGACGATTTTGTGCAGTTTAGGAAGGATCTGTCGTGGTAAAAAAAGGGTTAAGTGAGATAGTATGAAGCCTGTTTAGTGCTGGAGGACCTTTTAAAACGGGATGAAATCGTTAAATAGGGGCCAGAATATAACGAAAAGGACATCACTGGTACTGAATGGGATAATAGTATTTTCAAGACACACGACTCCTCTGAAATGACCAAGAAACCCCGTTCAAATTACATTATATATTTAGATCAGTTGTACCTCAGCCAAGAAGTGTAAGATCTTCGCATAGATCTCTTTGCGACCACTGTGAAATATACGCGAATACTGGAATACATATTATAGTTCAACCAAATACTTTGTGAGTAGCTTCTACAAAAACAATTAAGCATCACGCAATGTAGCATTTGATTGCACTTTATTTGACATTACTTTGTTTTAAATACTTCTACTTGAACGGGTCTGATGAATAATTGGTTTTACTATCTATTAACTGCCCAACACACGAAATTACCCGGTTTAACGATATTGTATGTTATTGAGGTTGTATCACAGTTTGACTTGAGTTGCGTTTTGTAGTCAATACGCCCGCAATTAATTATCGATTGAAATGTGTGTGTGAAAAGAGAGAGTGTGTGTAAGAGAGAGAGAGAGAGAGAGAGAGAGAGAGAGAGAGAGAGAGAGAGAGAGAGAGAGAGAGAGAGAACATTTATGGTGTAAAGGGAGGATTGAACAATTGAATTAACTCTTTCACGTTTTTATGACGCAGAGGTTTCCAGATTAGCAATAATAAATAGAGTTCTCTCACTCTTATAATTACCTCTCCAAAATTAGTTTTCTGCCCACAGCTAACTCAAAGACAACTGCAGAGGTTGAAGTAACTAAACTAAAGGTTTCTAAATACCCCTTTAAAGTATCCTTAATAGGCTCAAAATTGAGTCAAGAACGTGAGAGGGTTAATAGAGCTGATGGCCTGGAAAGAGTGCATGGTGTTGAGAAGATAGCTCTCTCTCTCTCTCTCTCTCTCTCTCTCTCTCTCTCTCTCTCTCTCTCTCTCTCTCTCTCTCTCTCTCTCTCTCTCTCTCTCTCTCTCTCTCTCTCTCTCTCCTCTCTCTCTCTCTCTCTCTCTCTCTCTCTCTCTCTCTCTCTCTCTCTCTCTCTCTCTCTCTCTCTCTCTCTCTCTCTCTCTCTCTCCTTTTCCTTGTCTACTGTATATTAAGACTTTACGTGTCATCTAGGTGTCGAATTTTTCCTGGTGAGCGATAGCGAGCCTGTAATTTAGGAGGGACCGGCCTTCGGCCCAGAATTTTTTTTACCGAAAAATGTACAAATATATCTTGAAAATGAATCCTGGGGTTGTTTCTTCAAGTTTGATGGAGATCTAGGGAGGAAACTAGAAAAATTATACATAAATTTAAAAGAATCAACAAAAAAAGCAGGTCACCCCCTTAAACAAACAATATCACACAAAGAAACCAATGTACGTGGTGTATGAGAGTAGTATATGTGTTGTAATATGAGAGTAGTATATGTGTTGTAATATGAGAGTAGTATATGTGTTGTAATATGAGAGTAGTATATGTGTTGTAATATGAGAGTAGTATATGTGTTGTAATATGAGAGTAGTATATGTGTTGTAATATGAGAGTAGTATATGTGTTGTAATATGAGAGTAGTATATGTGTTGTAATATGATAGTATGTGTTGTAATATGAGAGTAGTGTATGTGTTGTAATATGAGAGTAGTATATGTGTTGTAATATGAGAGTAGTATATGTGTTGTAATATGATAGTAGTATATGTGTTGTAATATCATATTAATGGAATCCTTATATATATATTGTCTTCACTATTGACATAACCCTTTCAGTACCGGTGCCGTCCCTCTAACTCTATACTGGCTACTATTAGACGATTTTATTCAGTTTAAGAAGTGCCTCCAGCAATTAAGTTAACCAATTTGACTACCACAGATCCTTCATAAACTGCAAACAATCGTCTAAACATAAACTAGAATAAAAACAAGACGTCGCTGGTACAGAAAGTGTTAAGGGGAGATTTCCACCTGGAGGATTTTTTTCTGAACCTCTTTCTCCCTCATGTTTAGTCCCATTGCTTGTGAGATTTAAAGACGCTTGCCCCATTAGTTTGGCGATTTTAAGAACCCTCGCCCCATTTCTGTCTATTTTAAGACCATTCGTGCCATTTAGGTGTCGATTTTTTTTCCTGGCGAGCGATAGCGAGCCTGTAATTTAAGGGGAACCGGCCTTCAGCCGGGAAATTTTTCTACCGAAAAATGTACACATTTATAGGGGGTCAAGGGGGAGTAATTTTAAGCTTGATGGAAGTCTAGGGAATCAACTAAAACCCTCCCCTTAACCCCTTCTTTACCGGTGCCGTCCTTTTAAGTATATTCTGGCTGCTGTTAGACGATTTTATTCAATTTATAAAGGGCCTCCAGTAATTAAAATGCTTCGAAATATATTAATACATTTTTTTTTTACTCCCATAGATACTTAAATTGCAACAATCGTCTAAATAATATAGCTAGAATAAAACCCAAAATACGTCGCTGGTACAGAAAGTGTTAATGTAATTTATCATCATGAGGTAAACGAGCGAGCTTGGTTTGTATTCCGTGAACAAGGGTTGACAGTATAAGAGTGACCTTTTATGGGGGGGGAGGCGTGTTTATTGGCTCATTTATCTATATATTTATCATATTATTAGTTTCCTGCCTAGACCTCCATCAAGCTTAAAACACACACGCAAGACCCTCCTTCAAGATAAATTTGTAAATTTTTCGACAGAAAAATGTCCCGCCCAAAGGCCGGTTTATCTTAAATTACAGGCTCGCTATCGCTCGCCAGGACATCGGCACCTAAATGACACGGAAAGTCTTAATATTGATAAAGAAATGGGGCTAAATATCTTAAAATCGGCTAACTAATGCGCCGAACGTCATAAAATCTGAAAACTAATGGGGCTAAACATAAGGGAGAAGGGGGGGGGGGAGACTAACAGCCCTTTTGCCCTTAATAACGACCCATCTGCCCTTAATAACGCGCTTGGGTACACACACACAGATAAATAACGATCATCAAAGGACACACCATTATTCCATTAACCCTTTCAGTACCGGTCACGTCTGTTTGTTTTATTTCAGCTACATTTAGACGAATTTGTGAAGCTTAGGAGGGATATGTGGTAACTGAATGGTTTAAGTAAGAGTCTGTAGCCTTTCTGTAGACGTCCTTTCTAGGCTGAATACAATCATCTGATGGTTGCTCGAATATAAAGACAGGGATGTCACCGGTGCTGGATGGGTGGATTTTGATTTTAATAAACGGATATTAAAATGACCGATAGATAGATTAGATTTGTTTATTTTTCAAGAAATGTTATTGTCATAAAGTACATTAAATAGTACATTTCAAATAAATTAGATAATAATCATTATACTCCATGACAAAGGGAACTGATGCCCTCCGGCATATTTGTCCCCTGATTGATAGATATAGAATAGATAAACCATTAGACACACATATTAATATAGATAAGCTAATAGACACACATAGATAAATAGATTAGCCAATAGATACACAGATAGATATGGGTTTTCCAATAGATAATGACCAATAAATATCCCTCGCCGTATCATTGTATTATATTTTACACAATTATCTTGTTTACAGCTCTCGCTATCCTTAAAAGTGTCCATTGGTTTGGTCGAATGAATTATCCTTCCCCCACGACGAAAATTATTTAAGGACCTTGTTCTCCCCCCCCCCCCCCAGCACAGCTTATTATGTATTCAATGCCTTTGTGTCGCAATTGTAAACAACAATAAATCATTAATGAGGTTTGTATATGAGTGTTTGAAAGGAAGACTATTTATATTGACATATGATATACATTATAATTCAAACTGACTCATCAAACAGGCCAAGGTACCGAGCTAAGGGCAGGTTTGTTTATATAATTGATCATTTATCTATTTATTTTTAATATTCTGTAGTTTCCTCCCAAGACCTCGCATCAAACTTAAAAGAACATGCCGTAAAGACTCCCTCATCGAGATAAATTTGTACATTTTTCGGTAGAAAAATGTCCCGGTCGAAGGCCGGTTCCTACTATTATCAAAATCATATTGACAATCATCATTACTACTGTCATCATCATCATCATCACTAACACTATAACCTTCATCAATACTACTATACTCTATTCGCTGTTAGTAGGCAAGAAATCATGACATCTTTCCTCTGTAACTCAAAAAGGGCTAGAGCAAATTGCCTGTAAATTTCCACATATATTCCTTGACTGACTCTTCCCAAATGGTGTACATATTAGCTCGATCACTTTAGTCGTTTTTGAGTTACAGAGGTTAGAGGTCATGATTATCGCCTACTTACAGCGAATAGACTATAGTACTGTCACCATCATCACTACTACTGTCACGTTCATAATATTGCACATTTCGTATTTCGTATTCATTATCATAATTCGTGACCCCGAACATTATTCGTTTAGCATATGTTCTTTTGTGGCTAATTAAGGGTAGGTTATTATTAAGTTATGTGAAGTTGGGTGAGGTTAGAGCTAGTTTTATTGTTTTTATCTATATCATATTTTCGATTGTCTGTGTGTCTGTTCTTAATAGGCGGCCGCAGTTTTGGACCTGGGGAGCTGAAACCTTGCATGTGGGTGTCAATTGACCTGGGTCAGGTCATAGAGGGGGCGAGGCCACGATCGGAGGTCGTTTCGAGGCCGAAATTGATAAACATTTAAAAAAAAAAAAAAATGGCCGTTTGGGGCAGAAGGAGGCCTCCGATCGAAAAGGTGTATGGAACGAAAGTTGTTCGCAGCCCCCCAAAATGGGGGTACGGATGAGGTCAGATCCAAAATAGGAGGTCATTTAGCGGCCGAAATCGAGGTCGCCGTTTAATGAGGCACAGGGAGGTCGAGGCCGGTGATTATGGTAGTAGTAGTATTGTGATGATTGTGGTAGTAGTGAGTGATGATGGTGATTATGGTAGTAGTAGTGATGGTGATTACCCGGGCAACGCCGGGTACCCCTGCTAGTTGGCTATAAAGAAGAACCATTCCAATATTGAATGTCCAAATACATTATACATAAAATGATAAGATGAAATACGTTTAACCCTTTCTTGCACCGGGGGTTGCTGTTTGGTATTCAGAAATAGGATTATCTTAATCTCATAATTACCTCTCCAAAATTAGCTTTTTGCCCACAGCTAGCTTTCTTGCTCTCTGCCCAAAGACAACTGCAGAGGATGAAGTAACTAAACTAAAGGTTATAAAATATCCCTGATGGTCACAAATTATTTTAAGTATTCGAGAAAGAGCGCAAATTGTTTCCTTTGGGCGAAAGAGCCAAGTCACTGGCAGCTTTGCCTTTTGTCTTCCTCATCCACAAATGAAAATATAAGTCTGGATTAAACGAGGTTGACCTGCAGGACAGCTGGGTGAGTGTGAGAGGCGGGAAGGTCATGGATAAAACGCAGTGACAGACACGACAGGTTTATGTACACCTGAGGAACAGACAGGGCACCAAATTTCACTCCAGTCTCGACTTTTGATTTATTTTGGCTACTGATCGATTGGTAGGGTTTGCAGCCATGATCATTGGTTTTCCGACAGTTGCCTGCAATTTTGTAAACGAATACCATTCCCATTTACAGAAAAAGAGGGCTGTTTATTTCCTATCTGAAAATGGAAACGGAATCGACTAGACACTAAATGGAAGCAGAGAGTGCTGTCAAGGATAGTGGACGAACTTCTAACTCCTTCACAGGGAATTCATTAGTACAACAAAGGCGTGGTTTAGTTCTTTCCTTATTCAACATTTCAATTGGACTTGCGAGTTGCTTGGACTTGCATAAAGGTGCTGCGGAGGATCTATTGGCAATATCAGGATCATGAATATTGATTTTGCAGATGATACCTTGATCCTAGCTATATTTGGAGATATTCATACTGTTTTCTGGGGCAGTACATGAGGAGTCTGAACGACTAGGGACATAAAAGTATCTTGAATTAATACTCAAGCTCAAACATATTAGAGACTTAAGGGGGGATGGGCCGGTTTTCTGGACCACTTTCCCCCTCATGTTTAGCCCCATTAGTTGTCTGATGTTAAGAGGTTTGCCCCATTAGTTAGTCGATTTTAAGACTTTTCGCCCCATTTCTTCGTCAATATTTAGACCTATCGTGCTATTTAGGTGTCGATTTGTTTTCCCTGGCGAACGATAGTGAGCCTGTAATGTTGGAAGAAGCGGCCTTCGGCCGGGGCATTTTTCTACCGAAAAATATACAAATTAATCTAGAAGGGGTATCTAGTGGATGTGTTTTTTTTTTAATGGAGGTCTAGGGAGGAAACTAGAAAAATAATTAATACATGCAAAAATCGCCCAAAATGTGAACCATCTCCCCTTATTGAATGTAGCATAATATCTGTTCAAACTGTTGGTGAGAACTTCCAAGTCTTAGATATAATCATTGTTTTGGGGAGTCAGATTCATAACAGGTGCTGTCAATATCTGTACAGAAAGACAAAGTTACAAGTTATCGAAACACTGGTCCTTGGGGCTGTTCGGCCAGGCAGCTTGGGGAACAACAACAACAACAACAACAACACTGGTGCTCGAGTTTGTTATAATTATGATTGCAAGAAAAAGACAGTCAACAGCAAGTTCAACAGATACATTAATCCCTTTGGTCTTTAATGTTACTGCAGGATCATAGGTTAATGAGGGCCATGCATCAATCCAGCATATACAGTCTGATTGTTATTTGAGACATATTGATCGTATGGCTCTGTAACACCAATTGTTCTTCAGCTATAAGAGCACGAGACCCAACTTACAAGATAATTTATGTAGGTATTAAACATGAGTGGAGGAAAGTGAAGGAAACCTTGAAGAAGAACAGGTAGTTCACTGCTGAAGTAAGTAGATCGATCATGCTAAGAGCTACTCGGGATTGCAAGAAATGCGGGTTAGAGGCAAACCAGGAATGGAGTCAGAAGCTTAGTATAGTTACACTCTGCCATGGTTTATATGCCTCAATAAGTGGAAACATACACTTAATAACTAAATGTGAAGAGGGGTCTGGAGTTGCAGTGAATTAAACATGAACAAGAAAATATAAAGTGTGACAGTTTCCGGATCTGCAGTGAACCAAACAAGAACTTGTAAAAGTGCAGAGGTGAGTTAGTCCCTGTCACCGGTGTACAAGGAGGGAGCTGCCTTCAACAATTGTCAAGGGAGTGTCAGCGTCGGTGCAGATGGAGGAACACAGACCCAGTAAATATGTAGCAGATGCCTTTCAGTGGAGTCCGGCTCAGCAAACTTTTTTTGTATTATGCCTCCATTTTAGGACAGTTCGTTTAACCCCTTCTGTACCGGTGACGTTTTAGTAATTTTATTCTAGTTACATTTAGACGATTATATAAAGCTTAGGAGGGATATATGGTAGCAAAAAGAATTGATTGAGATAGCCTGTTGCCTTTTAATTGAGATAGCCTGTTGCCTTTTAATTGAGATAGCCTGTTGCCTTTTAATTGAGATAGCCTGTTGCCTTTTAATTGAGATAGCCTGTTGCCTTTTAATTGAGATAGCCTGTTGCCTTTTAATTGAGATAGCCTGTTGTCTTTTAATTGAGATAGCCTGTTGCCTTTTAATTGAGATAGCCTGTTGCCTTTTAATTGAGATAGCCTGTTGCCTTTTAATTGAGATAGCCTGTTGCCTTTTAATTGGTAGACATCCTTACTAAGCTGAATACAATCGTTTAATAGTTATCACAATACAATGAAAAAGATGTCACCGGTACAGAAGGGGTTAATCCAAAAACATATTTCCTGCTTCCTTTTGTGGTGAGTAAAGTCAAGATCAAGGATATTAAAACTGTAAAGCGTGAACAAGTTGACATACAAAACAAATATATATGAATAATGATGAATATAAGACTCTCCATCACCATGTCTTCTTGCTCATCCTCCCCATTTAGCCTTCTTCCACATCTAACCCTTCCTTCTTCTACTGATCCTTTTCCTCCTCCTCCTTCCCCTCCTCCCCCCTCCTCCTTCCCCTACTCCTCCCCTCCTTTTCTTCTTTACCCCTCCCCCTCTGTCTCTGCCTCCATCAATCTTTCTCCCTCCTTCTCCACTTCACTTCATCCTTCTTCCCATTTTTCCTCTTCTCCCTCTTCTTCCCCCTCCTCCTCCTTGTTCTCCTTTACTATATGACATTGGTAGAGATCTATTGGTTTAAAAGGGGATAGTGGCTTCTTTTTTGTTTTGTTTTTTGTTGGTCTATTTATTCATTTATCTGTTGTTTCCTCGCTAGACCTTCCTCAAACTCAAGATAAATTTGTAAATTTTTCGGCCGGGACGGTTCCTCTTATAATTACAGACTCACTATCGTTCGCCAGGAAAAAATCGACACCTACTGTAAATGGCACGATAGGTCTTAAAATTGACAACGAAATGGACCTAACGGTGTTAAAATCGCCAAACTAATGGGTCGAACGTCTTAAAATCTGAAAACTAATAGGGTTAAACATGAGGAAGAAGGGTGACCAGAAAAACGGCCCATCTCCCCTTAGAAAGTCTACTGGTGGAGTTCTGGAGGAACTTTGTATCCCTTACACTGCACCCGTGTTACACCTGATACACGTATTATATAATGTGCGAATTTATAGCTGTCATAACTTTGTTAGATTTGCCAATCAACAAATCAAATGTCTCAGAAAAAGGCTAGACATTAATATTATATTTTATACAAGCATCCCCTAAATATATATGATTTGCAGGTACGGTAAAGTAATGCCATTTATGTGTATTGTACTGTATTAACTGTTTATGTTGTGTACTGTATATGGTGATTCACTGTTACTTATATTTACTGTTTATGTTGTGTATATGGTGATTCACTGTTACTTATATTTACTGTTTATGTTGTGTACTGTATATGGTGATTCACTGTTACTTATATTTACTGTTTATGTTGTGTATATGGTGATTCACTGTTACTTATATTTACTGTTTATGTTGTGTATATGGTGATTCACTGTTACTTATATTTACTGTTTATGTTGTGTATATGGTGATTCACTGTTACTTATATTTACTGTTTATGTTGTGTATATGGTGATTCACTGTTACTTATATTACTGTTTATGTTGTGTATATGGTGATTCACTGTTACTTATATTTACTGTTTATGTTGTGTATATGGTGATTCACTGTTACTTATATTTACTGTTTATGTTGTGTATATGGTGATTCACTTACTTATATTTACTGTTTATGTTGTGTATATGGTGATTCACTGTTACTTATATTCACTGTATGTTGTGTATATGGTGATTCACTGTTACTTATATTTACTGTTTATGTTGTGTATATGGTGATTCACTGTTACTTATATTAACTGTTTACGTTGTGTATATGGTGATTCACTTACTTATATTTACTGTTTATGTTGTGTATATGGTGATTCACTGTTACTTATATTTACTGTTTATGTTGTGTATATGGTGATTCACTGTTACTTATATTAACTGTTTATGTTGTGTATATGGTGATTCACTGTTACTTATATTTACTGTTTATGTTGTGTACTGTATATGGTGATTCACTGTTACTTATATTTACTGTTTATGTTGTGTATATGGTGATTCACTGTTACTTATATTTACTGTTTATGTTGTGTATATGGTGATTCACTGTTACTTATATTTACTGTTTATGTTGTGTATATGGTGATTCACTGTTACTTATATTAACTGTTTATGTTGTGTATATGGTGATTCACTGTTACTTATATTTACTGTTTATGTTGTGTATATGGTGATTCACTGTTACTTATATTTACTGTTTATGTTGTGTATATGGTGATTCACTGTTACTTATATTTACTGTTTATGTTGTGTATATGGTGATTCACTGTTACTTATATTTACTGTTTATGTTGTGTATATGGTGATTCACTGTTACTTATATTTACTGTTTATGTTGTGTATATGGTGATTCACTGTTACTTATATGTCAATGGGTTTTCTATTTCAGGTGAGTGTTAACATCGGTGACAAGGTGAATAAAGTCTTGGAAAGGAAGGGTGAGTAATAATCAGTTACATTTGTGAGGCAAAGGAAAAGCTAAATTATCACTTATTGAAAATAATTTTAACGGTCAACAAATGAGTTAAGTCTTAAAAAAATGAGTTAAGTCTTACAAAAGAGCCATGCATGTTAATTGTGTTTTGTAATGTATTCCTTGATGAAAATAATCGTCAGGAACAATAAAGTAATACCTTTCTATATATCAATCAATCGATGGTGATTTACTCCGTGACAGCTGCTAGTTGTGTTCAAAATCTAAATCTTCACATGTGGGTTCCTCTTGGCGATGTTCCAAAGTGCAACTCATCACATCCCAAGTTACCTGCATCATTATTGTTCAATCCGCCTCAACCATGAGTCAAGTCGGCTTCCCGTATTCTCTACCCTGTTTATTATACCATGTTTATTGTAGATAGGCCAGAAATCCTGACCCTAACCTTTCATGACTCAAAAAGGACTACAGTAATCGAGTTAATATATCTACCATTTGGGAAGAGTCAGCCTGGGAATAGGTGTGAAAATGTACAGCCCATTTGCTCTAGCCCTTTATGAGTTACAGAGGTTAGGAGTCACGATCCTGGCATAGTTATTATGAATGGACTATAACTACTGTCACCCACCATAACCACCACACACGCAGGGTCAACTTTAGGGAGCCGGGCCACTTATACAAAATAGCCGAAATAGGCGCTCGTGAACTACTGTATATACAGCCACTATGCTGACAATATAATTATTAAATATATTGTGGCTATATAACGTGTTCTATCTATCTATCTATTCATCTCTCTCTCTCTCTCTCTCTCTCTCTCTCTCTCTCTCTCTCTCTCTCTCTCTCTCTCTCTCTCTCTCTCTCTCTCTCTCTCTCCTTTATCTATCTATCTATCTATCTATCTATATACTCAGGCACATACCCCATAGCTGGGTGGTGGCTAGCTCGAGACAGATATAACGTGTTAATATTTCAAATTTAATGGGGCTAAGCATGAGGGAGAAGGGGATCCAGAAAAAACCCTTAATACTGCTGCTTGATTGTTTTGTTTCCGTCACTTAACGTAGCTCGGACAATAATAAGTAATGTCTCTGTTTTATGCAACTACCAGGCATGACAGCACCCTGGGTATATTTTGTGATATGTTTTAATTGGAAATTTCATAAAACTGCAATGTCTATGAAATATATATATTTTTGTTGTTCATGCATGAAAACTTACTAGTAAAGTAAAGTGTGGGACTGCTGTAATAATAGTATAATGACAAAAACGATAAAGCATGTTTAGACATTATTTTATTAAGTCATGGTCAGTTAATCTTTACAAAAAATAGATAGCCGTAAAAATTAGGTGTGGTCACATCATCTCTGTGGACCAGTACCGGTACTGTCCTTGCCCGTGTTTTACCCTCTTGAGGATATATACAGTATATATATATATATATATATATATATATATGAGAAAGAGAGAAATACACAGAGACCTTGATTGATTTATTCATATATCCATATAATTGTTGCGCACGCACGCGGGTGTGTGTGTGTGTGTGTGTGTGTGTGTGTGTGTGTGTGTGTGTGTGTGTGTGTGTGTGTGTGTGTGTGTGTTTGTAACATACAACGATAGTGGTTACAGCTGACAGGCAGCACCAACAATAATATAAACATTGTTAATTATACGCAATTGTTTTTTATCATGTAGGCCTACCGGTAGTAGAAAATGTTATTTAGTAAAACAAATATACCTAAAGCTGTGTTAGTTTTGAAGAGGGTGGTGCATGATAAAGTAGGAGGACTTGAGACCAGGAACAGTGAGAGTTGTGGACTATGTTTGTTGTGTTATAGTCCTTGTGCACGACCCAGGCCACTCTTGGTTGGCCTCACCATCGGTCGACTATCTTTCAGGACAGAGATAGAAACAAACTGCCTTAAAACCACAAACGGACTGTCATAAAATTCCCTCCGACAGGTAGTCTACCCTCCAACTTTGGCCCCTTGAGAACAATGTCGAATAGATGCACCCCCTCACCACTTAGCAGTGGTAGTAATGTCGTCATGGGGCCCCAGCATTAGGCTGTGGGGCGAAATGTCTCTTCTGTCCCCCCCCCCCCCAATGCAGTCCAACCTTTGGTACGCCTGGTTCTGGTTACGAGTTGCTCTTGATTGTCAGCTTCGGTGTTGTGATGATTCCAAAAAACAGGATAACTTCACCATGGAGGGCGTGTGAGGTTGACAGGCTACCGGAGCTGGAGGGGTTATGAAGGGCTGGTTATGAGTCATTAGTCAGCTGGGTGGTATACAGCCACAACAACAACAACACACTATAGTTATGTTTGGTGTGTCATTGTGCACCAGCTTGGCCACAACATTACATAATAGTCACACTATATCACACACTATAGTTATGTTAGATGTGTTATAGTCATTGTGCACCAGCTAGGCCACAACATTACATAATAGTCACACTATATCACACACTATAGTTATGTTAGGTGTGTTATAGTCATTGTGCACCAGCTAGGCCACAACATTACATAATAGTCACACTATATCACACACTATAGTTATGTTAGGTGTGTTATAGTCATTGTGCACCAGCTAGGCCACAACATTACATTATAGTCACACTATATCACACACTATAGTTATGTTAGGTGTGTTATAGTCATTGTGCACCAGCTAGGCCACAACATTACATTATAGTCACACTATATCACACACTATAGTTATGTTAGGTGTGTTATAGTCATTGTGCACCAGCTAGGCCACAACATTACATTATAGTCACACTATATCACACACTATAGTTATGTTAGGTGTGTTATAGTCATTGTGCACCAGCTAGGCCACAACATTACATAATAGTCACACTATATCACACACTATAGTTATGTTTGGTGTGTTATAGTCATTGTGCACCAGCTAGGCCACAACATTACATAATAGTCACACTATATCACACACTATAGTTATGTTAGGTGTGTTATAGTCATTGTGCACCAGCTAGGCCACAACATTATATAATAGTCACACTATATCACACACTATAGTTATGTTAGGTGTGTTATAGTCATTGTGCACCAGCTAGGCCACAACATTACATTATAGTCACACTATATCACACACTATAGTTATGTTAGGTGTGTTATAGTCATTGTGCACCAGCTAGGCCACAACATTACATAATAGTCACACTATATCACACACTATAGTTATGTTAGGTGTGTTATAGTCATTGTGCACCAGCTAGGCCACAACATTACATAATAGTCACACTATATCACACACTTTATTCACCGGGTGGACACGTGGATATGAATTATTTACTTCTTCGATACGATGGTGTCATTCTGGCGAACATAAACCTGTAGATTAGTGGCAGACATGACATCCAGGATTGAGCTAAATATTTGTCTATATATCCATCGAGTTCCGAATACCTAAGCTGAGAAAAACACCTAATGATAGTCAGAATGTTTGTCAGAAAGGTGTCACTGCATTGAAACTGTTTAAAGGCCGCCACCCACGATCATTTGATTCAGTGTGTGGAAACGTGAACAGGATTTAAATAACACGGTTGGATTTTGGGAGGGTATGATTCTGTTAGGCTGCCTCGCAAGGGAAATACGCCTGGTTATAGGCTACTAAATTTGTGTTACCGCCAGATATTTGTATTAACTCTTTGTATACGAAGATTTCATTTTTATTTTTACTCTGACTATCGTGGTCATATTTTATACTTGAAATATAAGAGAATTCAATTGATTAATTCTTGCCTCCGATAAATCGTTTATTTACATTATAATGAGAACTAATTTAATGTTATAATAAAGTATTCTATCATGGATTTAGGTGGGGGAAGAAAGTCAGTAGAGATGTTGACAACTACGAGTCGAGTAATTTTGATGGTCTTGAATTATATTGTAAGTGTTTTATGTAATTGACAAATGAGTCTACATGTAATGTAAAATATAATAATAATCTCATTTAGTATCACACAAAATTATGAAAGGGACGAAGATTCATCTAATTTCTGTGGTAGATTGAATTAGGTAGCTTATCACCAAATCTTATATATATTAGGGTTAGATCGTCTTCCCTCATATAGTTAATGAAGTTATAACCGAAGGATAATGTGTTCATATTCTTCTACTGTGTGACCATATAACCATTTACCAGGAGTGGATTGTTAAGGATCATCTCCATTGTTTGGTTAATTATTTCAAACAAGGATATTTCATTATCATACATGTGGACGAACACGGAGGGCAAAGGTAAATTAACAACATTAAATACACACAACTCACCATTAACAATAGAAACAGTCCCAAGAACCGTTCATTACTTAAGAGGCTATAATGTATGCCAGTGTTACCCTAAATGACTGTTTGGTATTCTGTCTTAGCTCCGGGTCTAATTATGTAACCTAATACTGTAATGGTGCTGGGTCTCTGTCCCTGGTAATGAGAGGGGGGGGGGGGGAACTAATTCGTCTTGGAGAGAGAGAGAGAGACAGCGAGGCAGAGAGAGAGAGAGTGTGTGTGTGTACCGCCACAATAGGAAAGGCTTGTCGTCACCATCACTTACACTTATTAGGCTGGTTCGTTCCAATATTTGTGTCTGGTATTGCTGGGTAGGCTACTGAGAGCATTAACACTGCTCCTGTGTTCTCATATTGTCATCCTTCATTACCACTTAACCTGAAGGCTGAGGGGGAAATAGTGTAAAGGAGAAAGTGGTGGGGGGGGGGGGCCTACGGTAAAGGGTCAGGAGGGTAAGGGGGGTAAAAGGTGAGGGAGTATAAGGGTAAGGGTACAAAAGGGTGACAGAGTATAAGGGTAAGGGGGGTAAAATGGTGAGGGAATATAAGGGTGAGGGGTAGGTGACAGAGTATAAGGGTAAGGGGTAAAATGGTGAGGGAATATAAGGATGAGGGGGTAAAAGGGTGACAGAGTATAAGGGTAAGGGAGTATAAGGGTGAAGGAATATAAGGGTGAGGGAGTATAAGGGTAAGGGGGGTAAAAGGGTGAGGGGGTAAAAGGGTGAGGTAATATTAGAGTAAGGGGGTAAAAGGGTGAGGGAATATAAGGGTGAGGGAGTATAAGGGTAAGGGGGGTAAAAGGGTGAGGGGGTAAAAGGGTGAGGTAAATTAAGAGTAAGGGGGTAAAAGGGTGAGGGAATATAAGGGTGAGGGAATATAAGGGTGAGGGAATATAAGGGTGAGGGAATATAAGGGTGAGGAGGTAAAAGGGTAAGGGGGGCAAAAGGGTGAGGTAGTATAAGGGTAAGGGGGGTAAAAGGGTGAGGTAGTATAAGGGTAAGGGGGGCAAAAGGGTGAGGTAGTATAAGGGTAAGGGGGGTAAAAGGGTGAGGTAGTATATATATGTATATACTGTATATATGTATGTATATATTATATATACCGGTATATATATATATATATATATATATATATATATATATATATATATATATATATATGGAGTGGTCTTGCCACTGGACCCGGGTTCGAATCTCGATATGTCAATTGAAAGATAGTATTGGGATGGAAATAGTGCTGTACCTAGTATCAGTGCATTACCACAAAGCCCACCGAAATGCCAAATAAATACCCTCATTGTTCCCTGATTAAATTGCACTGTATGAATATTCCCATATTCAAAATATGCTACAGGAGGGCAATGCCTAGTGAGTTAATTGTTCAATAGATGGCGTTCTGAGAGTGAGGGTCCGAGTCTGAGAGGATGAGACAGTGAAGCACAAAGGTGAAGCAGCTTCAGAGATGGGGGGATGCTTCGAACCGTGAGTGGGTGCTTCACATGTCTCACTCCCTAGACTGGAACTAGACCTCACGGGCTTCGTGTCGAGTGGTAGAATGTACAGTTGGTCAAGGATGAAAGTATACAGTTTTTCGTCTGCTATAGCCACACATAGTTTGTCATGTTGGCAGCCCTGGTAGCCATATCTCAGAGCCCGCCCACCTTATACAGGGTGTTTAAAAACGTGTTCCTGGACTTAGTTGTCAGACGGAAATATGAATATATTGCTTTATAATCTTTGACGTGAATATCACTTCGGAGATATTAAACACTTTATGTTATTGATAGATATACAAGAAATGCGAGAGTGAAAACGAAAATCAAAACGTCTACCTATATACGATATTTCAGTGGAATACAGGTCCATTTTCACACGTGGTAATATGTGGCTAATAATGTAGGGTATGGTGATATCAATGTTGCAGTTGGTTTGCAGGTGTTCTGCTGATAAAAATAAAAATAATAATAATAAATAAACAAATAAATAAAAATCACAAGTAAAGCCTCATTATGCTTCGAGGACTGACTCATAAAGCAATGGCGCTCGCAAGATGAGTAACATTGCTGGGTCATTACCCTATTGAACACACAGGCTTCCTTACGTCCACGTTTAGGAATTAGATTTTTGTGTATCTAAAGTAGACGAATATGGAGTGGCTATAAAAGATATTACGATATACACTTAACATTATAACATTCATAATAAATAATGAGTAGAAAGAGGAATCTAATAATACTTGTTAATTAATAAGTAGGTAAATATTGATATTTCACTTTCATCCCCAAGACTGGATTATATGTGATCCAAAGGGCAATGAAACGGAGGCGAGCGCCGCGGCTACGCGCTGTTCCAGCGTATGCCCCCAGCTTTGTTTTGCTATCTCCATATCAGTATTTAGTCACCCTGAAGGTTTATGAATAATTCTCTAACTTTTGATATTTATGGAAACGCTTTTTCGAAGCACTCCGTATATTAATTAATGTATCAATATAATAAACCCCATGTGTGTTGGGATGGTTTGGGCTAGTGGAAAGGCTGTCATGGCTGCCAACATGACAAACCATGTGTGGCTATAGCAGACGAAAAACTGTATACTTTCATCCTTGACCAACTGTACAGGCTCTCAGCCTATGCCCGAGAGGGAGTAGTTAGAATAACAAAAAATAAATAGAAACAAATAAAGAAATCCTCTCTCTCTCTCTCTCTCTCTCTCTCGCTATATATATATATATATATATATATATATATATATATATGTGTGTGTGTTTTATATTAATATATTAAATTATTTGTTTATCTTCATTGCGCTTGTTGATACATTCTAACTATATAAAATGTGTTTCTGAAAACACAGACATAGTAAGTGCCCTTCACCCTAACCTTCCTTCCAGACTCACTGCATGTCTTCAAAATTACTTTTAAAACTTAACGAGCTTAAATTTGAGGTAAAAATATAGTTGTAATTAACGCGTTGGGGAAGTGAGAGATGGAAATGTGAGGGCGCTGTTCAATCAAATTTCGACAAACTAAAGACCAGCAACTCCAAAATTTGAGGAAAACACGAAAAAGACTGTCTTAACTTGTCAACATTTTTCCACGTAAGACCTGGAAGTTGAGGTTGGGAGGAAGATGTGGTGGTGGTGGTAGTGGTTGTTGGTAAGAGTGGGGGTGATTCTCTTTTTTAGGCAGTATAGTTTTTTTTTGTTTTTTTTTGTTTTTTCTTCAGCTGATGGTAAATTGCATCCATCAGCAATTGCTTTCTCGATAACTAACAGAACAATATAAAGGACTCTCACTGCTTCATATTATTGCCAATTTGTCATAATTAGCAAGATATTACTACTAAATCTTGATAATAACCGAGTAATCAGGATGTCGGGAGAGCAATTTACCATCAGCTGGAAAATAATGACTTTAGTGATTGTTGGTAAGAGTTGGGGTGTGGTTGTTGTTTGTGGTAGTTGTGGTAGTGATGGTGGTTATGGAGTTTCTGTGGTGGTGTTGTCTTGATTGAATATGTGAGTTGTTTCTGATGGTGATGGGTTAGGGATTTTGTCTAGGATATTCATGTGTTGTAGTGGTGTAGATTTTGTTATTGTAATGTCAGTTGTATGTTAGTACTAGTAATGATGGTGTTGGTGGTGGCTTGTGTTGCAGTGTTGATGGTGTTGGAATGGTGGTGGTGGTGTTACAATGGTGGTGATGGTGGTTGAGGTGTTGTTGGAATGGTGGTGGTGGTGTTACAATGGTGGTGATGGTGGTTGAGGTGTTGTAATTGTGATGGTATTGGAGGTGGGGTGATATAATATATTTCAAACAATCAGCCTATCCCTGCTTTTTTCAGGTAACTTTAGTACAAGATCCATATCCTTTACTAAACAAATCCATCATAAACAATCCCATCATTTATACTAATAATTGACAAAGAAGACGGCATAAGATATATAACCTACACAGCCATACCCCGTGTCCGATTTACCTCAGTTGTTTTATGAGTGGTTCGTTACGCCAACCATTTTTCCAAATAATTATTGTGTAAAAAACATGTGTTAACTCAGTTTCCCTCTGTTATGGATGTGTAGGTCCACGCAATGCAAGGCCATTGTAGCATCTATTGTTTGGCCTAGTTCTCACCCTTACACGTACACACACATGTTCGCGCCCGCGCACGCACTAACAAAAAGAAAAGAAAGAGAGAGAGTGCGTGTTTATATGATTGTATGTGTATGTGTGTAATTCTGTCTATATCAATATTTTCATACGATTGATAACGTGAGTTTGTTGCTGTGGTTGTTTATGTTTCCGTGAGTACGCGTGTGTTCGTTTCCTAGTATGTGTGCTCACATGTGTGTGTGTGTGTATGTGTGTGTTTGAATTAAGATAGCGAGAGAGAGGTTCAATCTTGGTAAGTGTCGCCTCAAATTCCAGCAACCGATTTTTAAGAGAGATGTATCCAACGCGTTGGTTTTATCCAGGGATTAAAGATGTTGTGGGGTGCGAGGAGGAAGGAGGGTAGAGCTAAGCAAAAAAGTATAAAACTTGCCAGAATTAAATGAATGCAAGTTAAAGTGAGGTGGCATACGCTAGGCAGACTTGAGGGGGTAGGGTATGTGTAAGTTAAAGTGAGGTTACGCTAGACAGACTTGAGGGGGTAGGGTATGTATAAGTTAAAGTGAGGTGGCATACGCTAGACAGACTTGAGGGGGTAGGGTATGTGTAAGTTAAAGTGAGGTGGTATACGCTAGGCAGACTTGAGGGGGTAGGGTATGTATAAGTTAAAGTGAGGTGGCATACGCTAGGCAGACTTGAGGGGGTAGGGTATGTATAAGTTAAAGTGAGGTGGCATACGCTAGACAGACTTGAGGGGGTAGGGTATGTATAAGTTAAAGTGAGGTGGCATATGCTAGGCAGACTTGAGGGGGTAGGGTATGTATAAGTTAAAGTGAGGTAGAATACGCTAGGCAGACTTGAGGGGGTAGGGTATGTGTAAGTTAAAGTGAGGTGGCATAGCTAGGCAGACTTGAGGGGGTAGGGTATGTATAAGTTAAAGTGAGGTAGCATACGCTAGGCAGACTTGAGGGGGTAGGGTATGTGTAAGTTAAAGTGAGGTGGCATACGCTAGGCAAACTTGAGGGGGTAGGGTTGTATAAGTTAAAGTGAGGTGGCATACGCTAGACAGACTTGAGGGGGTAGGGTATGTATAAGTTAAAGTGAGGTGGCATACGCTAGACAGACTTGAGGGGGTCGGTAGGGTATGTGTAAGTTTCTTTATTTATATGATTATTATTGTTTTCGTTTCCTCCGTAGTCCTCCTTCAAGCTTAGTTAAATATCCTCAGTATCCCAATTCAAGATTAATTTGTACATTTTTCTGCATAACAATGGTATGGCCGAAGGCCTGTTCCTCAAAACTGACAGGCTCGCTATCGCTTGCCAGGAAAAATCGACACCTAAATTACATGAAAGGCCTTAATATTGATAACGAAATAGGACGAAAGGTGTTATAATCGACAAACTAATGGGCCAACGTCTTAAAATCTCAAAACTTATGGCGCTAAGGACGAGGGAGAAGGGGGTCCATAAAAAGCCACTACCTCCCCCTTAAGCCACCCGGTGTAACAGTGGTTGTCTTAGGGATATAGAGGGCGGCTGTGATGGATAGTGGGATTATATTGGTAACTGTACTTTGGGCTGAGGCAGGGATTAATTGGCACGATAGAGTTACTCCCCTGAATTATCATTGTTATTGCTGGTGATTGTGGTTGTTGTTGTTGTTGTTGTTGATGGTGGTGGTGGTGGTGGTGGTGGTGGTAGTAGTAGTGGTGGTGGTGGTGGTGAGAGCATTGGTTGTTTATTCTCTGGGTCTTTCTCGTCCTTTCTTCTTTTTATCATTCTCCTGCTTTCTTCTATTATATTATCCTCTCCCCTCCTCGATTCTGTTATCTTCTCTCCTCTATCTCTGCTATTCTGTTATCCTTCTCTTCTCTTCTAGTCTGTTATCCTCTCCCCTCCTCTATTCTGTTATCTTCTCTTCTGTCCTCTCCTCTCCTCTATTCTGTTATCCTCTCCTCTCCTCTATTCTATCTTCTCTCTCCTCTTATGTTATCTTCTCTCTCCTCTCTTCTGTTATCCTCCTATCCTCTATTATGTTATCCTCTCCTCTATTGTTATCTTATCCTCTCCTCTCCTCTATTCTGTTATCCTCTCCTCTCCTCTATTCTGTTATCCTCTCCTCTCCTCTATTCTGTTATCCTCTCCTCTCCTCTATTCTGTTATCCTCTCCTCCTATCTGTTATCTTCTCCTCTATTCTGTTATCCTCTCTCCTATTCTGTTATCCTCTCCTCTCCTCTATTCTGTTATCCTCTCCTCTCTCTTCTGTTATACTCTCTCCTCTATTCTGTATCTCCTCTCCTCTCTATTCTGTTATCTCTCCTCTCCTCTATTCTGTATCCCTCTCCTGTTATCCTCTCCTCTCCTCTTCTGTTATACTCTCCTCTCTATTCTGTTATCCTCTCCTTCTCTTCTGTTATCCTCTCCTCTATTCTGTTATCCTCTCCTCTCCTCTATTCTGTTATCCTCTCCTCTCCTCTCTTCTGTTATACTCTCCTCTCCTCTCTTCTCTGTTTCCCTTTCGTCGACTATAGTTTCCTCGTCCTTTCCTTTCTGTCCATCTCAATGTATCAGCCACTGTATCTGTTCCTCTGACAGTGTATTTTGCTATCCTGTATACCATATGAACTGTTCTCTCTATAAACTATTTTTTAGTCTGGCTGTACAAAAGAGGAGAAAGAAACACAAGCGAAAACAGATATACTGCTTAAGGTCGCTTTTCTGGACCCCCTTCTCCCTCAAGTTTATCCATATTAGATTTCATGGTGTAAGATGTTTGCCCCATTAGTTTGTCGATGTTAAGATCTTTTTGCCCCCATTTCTTTGTCAATATTAAGACCTTTCGTGCTATTTAGGTGTATATTTTTATTTTCCTGGCGAACGATAGTGAGCCTGAAATTTTGGAAGAACCGGCCATTTTTCTACCGAAACCGAAAAATGTACAAATTAATCTAGAAGGGGGATCTAATGGATTTTGTTTGTTTGATGGAGGTATATGGAGGAGACTAGAAAATAATGAATAAATTAACAAAAATTACCAAAAAGTGAACCATCCCCACTGGTGGGGGGTGACCTGCTTTTTGTTATTTCTGTCCTTTTCTCTCTTTCTCTGGCTTGTATCCATTCGGCCCCATTCTGCCAACTAATTTAAGACGTTTATCCGCATCTAGGTGTCGATTTCTTCCTGGCGAGCGATAGCGAGCCAGCATTATATGAAGAAATCCGGCTTCGCCGGAGAAATTTTTCTATCGAAAAATGTACAAATTTAGCCTGCTGTCAAACAAAAATTAAAAATATGCTGACTCGCTACCGCTCACCAGTAAAAATTTGACACCTGGATGGGGATAAACGTCCTAAAACAGCAGGCTGAATGGGGCCAAATGGATACAAGCCCGAGAATGATAGAAAAGGAGTACAAAGGAGTACAAAGGAAATCAAGCAACAACAGGTCTAGTGACCCTTCTAGGTTGCTTGTCCTCCAAAACACTGAGGATCAAGTGTCCAAACAGTGGTTTAGAGTGGGTAAGGGAACATTGGAAAGGGAACTACTGCCCTGCCACTAACGTGGCAGGACTAGGAAGTTAGTAGGGGACATATGGGTTAGTAACTGAGGGGAGGATAAAGTTATTCATTTACAAACGCAGTCAGTCGCGGGTTTGATGCGAGATATTTGTCTAGGCGGAATTTAAATGAATCAACGGTGCTGCAGTCTATAACGTCTCGGGGAAGCCCATTCCACAAGTTGACAACTCGATTGAAGAAGAAATTCTTAGATTCGTGCGAGTTAAAAGATTTACCAATAATTTTGCAACCGTTTCCCCGCGTGTAATTAGATTGGTCGATAGTGAAGTACTTACTACAGATCATATTGTCGATGCCTTTGATGATTTTGAACACTTGAATTAAGTCGCCTCTTAATCTGCGCTGGGTTAAAGGAAATAGATTTAATTCTCTAAGACGCTCTTCGTATGGTTTGTTCTTTAGGCTAGGTATCATTTTGGTAACTCTACGTTGAACTCGTTCTAGCTTGTTTATATCTTTTTGGTAATAAGGGCACCAGGATTGAACGCAGTATTCCAGAAAAGGGCGGACTAAGGAATTGTAAAGGGTTAGGATAACTTCTTTGGATTTATGCTCAAATGACCTGCCTATAAAGCCAATTATTTTGTTTGCCTTCTTAACAACTTCTGAACATTGTTGACTCGGTTTTAGGTTACTCGATATTGTTACTCCCAGATCAGTTTCTCTGTTTACATTCTTAAGCTGAGTGCCATTCATCGAATAGTTTGCTTTCTCATTTAGGTATCCGACATGTAGTACTTTACATTTATCCGCATTGAAACTCATTTGCCAAATTTGGGCCCAACATGACAATTTATCTAGATTGTGTTGCATATCGTCAACTTGTTCTTTTGAGAGTACGCTATTTGCAATTTTTGTATCGTCAGCAAATTTTGAGATTGTGCAGGTGAGACCCTCATCTATGTCGTTGATGTAAATTAGAAAGAGAATTGGTCCTAGTACCGATCCCTGGGGTACCCCGCTACTTACATTGGTCCATTTAGATGCCTTACCGTTTATGACTACCCTTTGCTTTCTGTTGCTGAGCCAATTTTCTATCCATTTCAACACACCGTCTTGTATTCCATGCGCTTTTAGTTTTAGCAGTAAACGTTTGTGGGGAACTTTGTCAAAGGCCTTTTGAAAATCAAGGTATATAATATCTACAGCTTTACTCTCATCGTAGAGGTTGAGGATATCGTGGAAGAAGTCTAAGAGGTTTGTTAAACAGGAACGTTTTTTACGAAAGCCGTGTTGAGTATCTTTAAGTATGTTATTTTCCTCTAAGTGATTTACGAGTCTGTCTCGTATGACCGTTTCTAGCATTTTACATACAACTGAGGTTAAGCTAATTGGACGATAGTTACTGGGTAGGGATTTGCTGCCTTTTTTGAATATCGGTGTTACGTTGGCTAGCTTCCACTGATCAGGCATAGTTCCAGACTGCAAGGATTTATTGAATAGTAATGTCAGTGGTTTGGAGAGCTCATTCTTAGCTTCCTTTAGAACTCTAGGCGAGATTGTATCAGGTCCTGGCGTTTTATTTACCTTGAGTTTATCTAAACAATTCAATACTTCTCTCTCTGTAACGGTGATATTGCTTAGAACATCTGAATTATCAATCTGAATCGGCGATGGTGTAGGGATATCACTGAGGTCTTCTGTTGTAAAAACTGATGCAAAGAAGGTATTGAGGGCATTACTCATTTGTACTTCGTCTTTGGGGTATTCTCCATTTTCATCGACTAACGGTCCATCAGTTGAAGTAACTACTTTTTTCTTTCTGATATAACTATAGAATTCTTTCGGGTTTGTTTTACTTTGATTCGCAATATGTAACTCTAAGGTCTTTTTACTTTGCTTAATTAACTTTTTGGCTTTGCGTCGTAGCTCTACAAATTTCACCCGTTCTTCGTCATTTTGTGAGGATTTTAATCTATCATTAGCAAATTTTTTAGCAAGCGGGCAGTTTGAAATATCTTTATTCCACCATTTGGGCTTATTATTATGGCCTGGACGCCGTATTTTCGATGGTATGCAGTCTTGCACTGCTTCTAGGTAAGTGGTTTCGAATAACTTCCAAGATGTATTTATGTTGTTATTGTTAATTAAAAAGCTCCAGTCAGTTTCTTTAAACATAGCTCTAAGTTTATGGAAGTTTGCTTTCTTGAAATTAGGGACTTTTTCGATGCTACTATTTGGTTCGTTACTAGTAAACTTTAAAGTGAAAGTTATCGTACGATGGTCGCTGTTACTGAATTCATCACCAACATTCAAATTCTCTATCAATTCTTCTTTTGTTGCAAGTACAATGTCAAGAACATTATTACCACGGGTCGGCATTCGAACAAATTGATAAAGCGAACTCTCTTGCAAGTTCGTATACAAGTCATGTCCGGAGTGTGAAGTAAGAGTATCGCCCCACTTGGTCACAGGTAAATTAAAGTCGCCAAAAATTACGGTATCTTGTGAGTTACTTACATCTGCAATTTGTTCGTAAATTTCTCGGTCAGTTTGCACTGATTGAGCTGGAGGTCTGTATATTAACGCAAGTATTATTTTTGTACCTTTATTATTCTTTATTAGCACAAAAGATGTGTCGACGTTCACAATTTGAGGTTTTGACACGAGGGTCGGGTTAAGACTTTCTTTGATATAAAATAAAACGCCACCTCCATTTTTATTTATTCGGCTGTTCTCAAACATTACATAACCGGGAAGTGAATACTCTGCTAAAAAGTCTCTATCTTGTGTATTGAGCCAAGATTCTGTTATGCCAATCACATCATAATTTTCTGTAAACACTAGTTCCTCTAAATCTGAAAATTTATTGCGTATGCTACGAGCGTTTGCATAGAAAACATTCAAAGTTTTGGATTTGGGATTCAAGGAACGGTCTTTATTCAAATTATTGGTTCTGGTCGGATCTACATTTACATTCATGGCTGTCCTCGGTCCTCGGTCGTTATCCCTGACGGTTTTGAATTTGGGTCGTGTTGGTGGAGCTTTATCCAAATTCGCGGTTCTTGACGGATTAGTATTTAATTCCTTTGTAGATTGCCGTCCTCGCTGTCTTCGGTCCTCCTTCCTGGTTGTCCTGTGCTGAGTCGATTTCTTCTCCGAAAATCCTTCACCGCATCGTTGAGAAGACGCCCAAAACGCGCTGCTCCCACCTGGTTCAGATGAACTCCATCGTCCGAAAACAAATAGTCATCGTAGTAGAAATTGTCCCAGGTGTCGACGAATCCCACGTTCTCCTTCCTGCAGAGGTTTGCTAGACAACGATTTGTGCTGGTGGCTATGTTGTAAAATCGGCTCTCTACACCGAGCCGGGGGACGATTCCTGAGACGATGATCCTTGATGACTTCTCCTTAAACGACTTGATCAGCTGCTGGTACTTTAAAAGCAAATCTTCCGACCGGGTTCGCTGTACATCGTTGGATCCAACGTGGATGACGTACATTGTATTAGCTGGGGCCAGCTTTGATACTTCGTCAACTGCTGCAACTACGTCATCCACACCACCACCAGGGATACAAAAACGCTTCCTGGTCTTAGGTGCCCTGGCGCAAAACTCTGTGAGCTGACCACGTATCATCGAGTCTCCCACGAGCCGGACTTCTTCTATTTCCTCTTCGTCATCTGAGTCTGCGAGTATCTGGAAACGGTTTTGACACTCGGTAATCGGTATGTGTTTCCTGGTCTTGGGGCAAACGTTGTTCCTCACGACACGGAAGTTGTCTTGAGGGGGAAGAGAGTCGCTATTTGTATCTTGAGTATCGGAAACATCAGCTGAAATGGCTACTGTAGGCGTTGAATTGTTGGCAGTTGACGTTGGGGCGTTGGTGGCTGCTGGAGTTGCGGTGACAATTGAAGTTTGTGGCACTCCAACGTTGAGTGTTACAAACTCTTGGAGTGATTCCAGCTTCATGGTGAGGACGTTGATCTTGTTGTAGGCTTCATCTAATTTCACTGTAAAATTCTCTCGTTGCTGGCAGAGCCGGCAGACTTGAAGATCGATAGTAGCAAACATGGACTCCCCAAACCTACCGGCGCAGTTAGCACAAGCGCGAGGCATGGTGACAGTCCCTTTCTTCAGATCACTTCACTCACTTAAAAAACAATTCACTCACTTTACAACACTTCACTCACTTTAAAAACACTTCAATCACTTCAACCGAAAACAAATATGTTGAGATACGCAGAATTAGGCTTCCAGGGGCGATAGCCTAACCAAAAGTTTTGTTTAAAAATTGAAATACGCAATAATAGGCTACCAGCGTTGAATAGCCTAACCGAATATAATAAAATTGAAATTCGCAGAAATAGGCTACCAGGTGTGATAACCTAACCTTAAACAAATATATGTATAACAGAATATGTAACTAAATATACAATTCACCAAATAGAGATTATATAAAAATAAAGTGTGACTGCACACAAGGGGTTAATATACTGTGTCAACAGATGACCCTGGTGTCACTGAAGCCTAGTAAAGCAGTAGCCTACTCTTTTTAGATAAAAAAGTGTATCAGTCAAAGGTTATTACAAGATCGTGCAAGCAACAACTAAAATTACAGATATATATAGCTACAGTAGGATACTAAATACAATATCTACAAGAGTTAATAATAAAACAGATTGGCTGGCTATAGGCTAGGCTAGGTTTGGGTTAGGTTAAAAGCTTGGCAGGTTGGGTTAGGCTAGGTTAGTTTGTACAAATACCACCCTTAGCTTAAAGTAAAATCAGTCTGAGGAGAAAAAGTCAAGAATATATCTAGGGGGAAAAGATAAATGAATGCACTTAAATTTGGTACAAAATTTGCTGGAATTTAATATGTATAATCCCCCAAAAAGGTTTGTTTACAAAATGGTGTCGGCGTTAGTCCCTGTAGGCGGTTAGTTAGTAAACAATATTGTTTATTAGCAAATTAATATGCAAAGCTTTACTTACATACAAGGCAGTTAAATAGATACTTACTACAGTAGGTAATGGGTAAAATTAGGGGCTACGATTTTATATAAAATAGTAATAAGAGAGCGTTTGTTTACAAAGCAAAACAAAACAATAGATGGCGCTAGTGGCGCCCTGTCCGAGCAGGAGTCTTGTGATAAACACAAAGTTTATCAGTCAATACACAGCGAAATATCGTGCAGTGTTACTTACTAAGCTACAGGATGGTTAAACGTGCTCTTAACCACCTTTCATGCACAAGAATGAAGAGGATGAGTAGTTAATACTCAAATTATGATCGATATCGTGAGAGCGTTGACAGAGCGTCTGCAGCGTCTGGCGGTTGCACGGGGTGTGCAACAGAACAAAAGGTTAAGGACAGAACAAAAACAGGTCACCCCCCTTAATACAAAGCTGCTGTCCAGGGAATTATAATACAATACATCTGTTGTGATTGGTGGCGGGGTTAATGTGTTTACAAGTTGAGTGTTGGTTGAAAGTGAATGTTGGCGTTTACCTTTTTGCTATGATGTTGCTGTCAGTGTGGTAGACTATTCATTCGTTGGGCACCATTATCAACACTAGTATTTCCATTATGTTTATATGTGTTTATTCAATCTATACATCGTCTTCATTTTTTAATCTCCATTTTTCTTTCTGTATATTTTACAATGATAGTGTTAATGTGAGTTACGGACGTTCTATTCTATGTGCTAGAGGTTGCCAAACTTGAAATTATAGAGGTAGAGCACTGTTTGTTTAACGTGACTGTTCAATTGTAGATATTTGGAACCGATGAGTGTGAGGTAGAGATAGGACTGAACATTTGGACCTATAACTCATGTATACCAGTTCGATATGTCTACAACTGTACAGACACTACAGTTACCTACAAGGATTACCCAATTCACCTCATACCGTAGCCATGAGATAGTTAGCACCGACTGACGGGGAGATCCTTCACTTTTTGTAAAAAAAAAAATATATATATTATTGTTCTAGTTTCCTCGCTAGACCTCCATCAAGCTTAAAATGAAGCCCCCTAGACCCCCTTTCAAGATGTTTACATTTTTCGATAGAAAAATGTCCTGGCCGAAGGCCGATTCCTCTTAAATTACAGGCTCGCTGTCGCTCGCCAGGAAAAAATCGAGACCTAATTGACAGGAAAGGTCTTAAAATTGACAGAAATGGGGCGAAAGTTCATAAAATCGCCAAAATAATGGGTCTAAAGATGAGGGAGAAGGTGGTCTAGAAAAGCGACTCGTCTCCCCTTAACACACACACACGATAATGTTATACAGCATACTATTTTATAATACCATGTGACTGTATAATAATGATGTTCCAAAGTATATAGCGTATGTGTATGTGTACTTGTTATGTGTGTGTGTCGGTTCATGTAGGTGTGTGTGTGTGTGTGTGTCATGTGAGAATATATTATGTGTATGTATTGGTCGTGTGCAGGTGTATGTACGTAACACCCTAATACATAATTATATATACAGGTGTGTTCATAGTGTTATCAGTGCGTCCTATAGAGCGGTGGACCTAGCTGGGCCGTCCATGTTATAATTACTGTACCCATCAAAGCTAGTTCTGTATAGCCCCCCCCCCCCCTCAACCCTTCATTCCACCACCTCCATCATCAGTAGCTCTCTGTATTACTATCAGCCCTACACCATTACTATTATCCCTACCCACCACCACCATCATTCTTCCTTATATTAATGCACTGCTTCAATGCTATGAACAAATTATGGAACCATATTCATTAATTACTGTTTTAGAAGCACTACTACTATCTCCTCCACCAGTGCCACCAACACCAACATCACCACTAATTCCACCACCTATAACACCACCCATATCCCCCATCACCACCACTACATCTACTGTATATCCACCACCCTACCACCAAACACTACCCTTACCTCCATCATCTATATCCCCATCACCACCACCACCTTTACTACCTCTATATCCACCACCCTACCACCAAACACTACCCTTACCTCCATCATCTATATCCCCATCACCACCACCACCTTTACTACCTCTATATCCACCACCTCTCCCTATACCACCACCCATATCCCCCATCACCACCACTACATCTACTGTATATCCACCACCAACACTACTCCTACCTTCACCACCCACATCTGGATCACCACCACCAGTACATCTATATCCACCACCCTACCAACAGTACAACCCATACCTTCCTATACCACCTATATCCCCACCACCACCACCTCTATATCCACCACTAACACTACCCCTAAATACTATATACCACATGACCTCTACCACTACACCTTCCTTATACCTTCCGCTATTAACACATGACCTCTACCATCGCTTCCTACCATTACATCCCTCCTCAATTCTTCCTATACCACCACCATCACCACAATCCCTACCTCCATCACCACCACATGTAAACAAGGCCTGATAATTCTCCCTGTGAACGGCTTTGCTCCCCTCCTCCACCACCACTGCCAATACTATCAACATTAATATTCCATGTCACTGCTGCGGCATAAACCTCGTAATTACAAACTCTGTAAATATTCATCATTGCTGCCAACTCCCCTGTCTGATTCATCACTATTATTATTATCATCATTATCATCACTACGGTCACTATAATTACTCACCACTATAAGTAATCACTATACTCTGTTTCTTTTCAACTGACGGTAAATTGCAAAGTTCCCATCAAGATTTCTCCGGTATTTTTTAAATGTTGTAGAGAAATATGGTGCTAATTTTGTAAACTTGGTCCTAATATGATGCAGAGACATAGTAGTAGTTGCATATTATCCCATTAAGTATCGAAAAAGTAGCTGCCAAGGGATTCAATTTATCGTCAGTT
>CM064495.1:9320734-9328234 GCA_032716605.1 Paralithodes platypus
CGACCAATGTATTTTTTGTTTCACTCCGAGACTTAGCAAACGCCTCCCCTGACCTTTCTTAAACTATACAAAAACGCCACTAAGAAAAGTTATGCTGTTCTACAATTCACCATTTGTCTCATTTTTACTGAATGCGTTAAACAGTTATAAAATTTGGCAACCACATGCTCAACTCCTATAACAAGTCCGTCCTTTACCTCCTACATACCCAGTCCTGCATATAGGGGTTTGAAATATTGTGAATTATGTCCGTATATAGGATACTTGAAATATACAGCAACATTTTGGAATAGTCAATAGCAGATTCCCGTCTATAATTTGCCTGAAACGAATACTACACATCCAACCCTGCAACAGTACGGGATTACATTTTTATGATTTATATAACCGTATCTTAATTCCCTGTTTCAAGAGGGTTTCTTCATCTTCGTTTTCTTTAATATCTCTCTCTCTCTCTCTCTCTCATATATGTTTTTTTCGTGGTGCAATGCATAAGTGTTGATTTTCGGTGTGAGCGTCCTGGGTTCGAATCCCCGGACTGCCACATGTGTTTGTTGATTTCATTAATCGAGTTTAGGAGTAAAGTTGGTTAGTGGAGAAAACATAATAATTTACTTTTATGTCATGCATCACATATCTCTCTATCCCTCATTCTCTCTCTCTGTCTATCTATCTACCTATCTATCTCTCTCTATATATATATGTCTATCTATGTATCTATGTCTATCTATCTATCTATCTATCTATCGAACTCCTTATCTCTCTCATATGTCAGCCACCCTCTTCCTTGTGTTAACCCTTCCACTTTCCTCTCCACCGTTCCTAGTCCTACATGCACCACCACCACCTTCCTCCACACCCTCCCCCACCCCCAATAATTTTCCCTGCTCCACGATTTCCATGTTCCACTTGCTCTTCCTCCTTCATAGACCACTTAAACCAAGAACGGGAGAATCAGGTGTTTTGATAGCGCTCTTTCATCTCCTCTTTTTGAAAAATGATCACGCGGACGATATGTAACAAAAGGAGCTAGGTTATGTATTTTAAGCAGGAAAATGGAAAACAAGCAACAACAGGTCATGCGACCCCTCGAGGTTACTTGCCCTCCAAAACATTGCTGTTCCAAGTGTTTACGAGAGAGAGAGAGAGAGTGTCATTAATATCATCATGTATCATATGTACACTACATGAAAAATACCATATTTATATATATTTTTTTTTTAAATCTAGTCAGCTGAATTTAGAGAGTACCCTAACAAGTGGATAACAAATACCATCTGAGGAAGAACACTTTATTGACAACGTTTCACAGATAGCTTCATCAAGTCACTGATTCTGTCCCCACTCAACACCCTAACATGTGTTTGAAGCAACATTGTAAATTTGTAAGCGATCAATGCAATTGACACAAATATAACTATGGGTAGGTACCATACCACTTTAACTGATGTGTTAACTATAATGATATTCTTCTGCCTATCTACTATATATATTTAAGTTTTTATTGCAAGACGCCTTGATCCCCGAGGTCACGAGTTTTTCGCCTTTCTTGAAATTGGAAATAGACTATACCCTGGGGTTTTTTCAGCTGATGGTAAATTGTCTTCATCTTGATTACTCCGCTATTATGCAGATTTTGTAGCGAAATATGTTGTTAATTATGAAAACTTGGCACTAATATGAAGCACAGACAGTATTTGTATGTTTCCATTAGGTACCAAAAAATCAGTTGCTAAGAGGTTCAATTTTCCCTCAGCTGAAATAAAACCGAGTATAGTAGCCAACTGTTTTAACAATAAATAATATTTCCACCTTAGTTTTTTTTTTCTTTTTTTTTCTTTTTTTATAGGAAATGTGATCTTTGGTGTCAGGGGACTCAGACTCACAGAGATAAATATGTGAAGAATGTTGGACAATTTGTGTAATTAGCAAATATTTAATATTCCGAAAAGAAAAGAAAAAACTTATATTCCATAGTAGTACAGTTAACAATATGATATTTTTGTATTTGCGTTCATGTTTTCGAGCCAAAAGAATTAATTGAACATGTTTCCAAACTCACTTGCATACACCTTATTTGTAAAACGTGCATAATAACATTAATTTGGCGTAAATTGTTGATCATCTTAAACTTGTCTTATTAAATGTAAATCCATCATCTAAACATCTATCCCCATGTGTTAACCCTACACATTAATATAAACATGCTCATGACGCTAACTACTCCTATATCTCTTATAATCATTATATACTCAAGAGGTTGCCATTCATAATGACATGCTGAGTAGCGTAACACCTTAGTTTGGACATTGTTTAAGGCAGAATGGCTAATTTCTTATTTAAATGTTTACCAACCTGTTCTTAACACCTTCGTCAGATGGGCAACAATTCCAGATGACGACAATAAGTACTTCCTGACTGGAGCACATGTGTGTTGCCTACAGTAGATGGAAATTGATATGTCTGCAAGCTGTCCCCTTTACACCGTAGAAGGGAAGGCTTGCTTGGAATATATTTGCTGTTCACCAAGTGAGAAGTTATTCAATTTTGGAGGCGATCGGGAGAGCGCATTCCTCCACCAACGTAGGTGGAGGTTTGCGCTCTCCCGAGTGACCCTCGATAGTGTGTTTCTTTTCAACTGATGGTAAATTGCCATGTCTTCAGCTTGATTACTCCGTTTGTATGCAGGTTTTGTAGCGAAATTTGTTGTTAATTATGAACATTTGGCACTAATATGAAGCAGAGACATAGTAGTTTCTTATTTACGTTAGTTGTCGATAAATTAAGGGATTCAATTTATCGTTAGATAATATGAAATAGAGTAGGCCCTATAGTTATTTTAGTATGTGTTATACTCCGATAAATTTTTGAACAATAGTGTTCGTGAGACGGGGGATTAAATGTAGGAAAATGGTAATCCTACTGAAAGGTTTAATGTCCAATATCCTGCCCAAAGTAATTCCCGCTAATCAAACTCCGACCCAGCATATTGGCTAATTAAAGTTCTATCGCCTTGCTGCCGAATTAATCGGATAATTACCGTCGTGATTGGCCCGGTCTTGGAGGCGGAACCGGACTAAAATGTTATTTTTTCCCCGGCCACTTTGGTATGATGGCTTCCGAATTTTTGTTTGACCATATTTTCATCTGCATATAAAATGTACAATGTAATCTCGTCTGCGTTCCCGTACTTTACCCATCTGTCTGCCATCCCTCTGCTTACACACCTGATGGTGCTGTCTGCCTCCCATTGGTGCTGGGGGGGGTCGTCGTCCAGGTGTTAATACGTTCACATAATTATAGAGGAGGCTGCTTATTTTTATCTTTTGTGATTGTGTGTATGTGTGTGTGTGTGTGTGTGTGTTTGTGTGTGTTAGGTTATATTTGTTCTCGGTTTATTTTTTTCATTTTTTTCTTTTTATTTTTTTCTATTTTTTTTATTTTTTTGTAGTTGTGGGTTAGGTTATATTTTGTCTCGGTTTTATTATATTTTGTGTTTACTTTTATTCCTTTGTTGTTTGTTTTGTCTTATTGTTGGTGTGTTTCTCTCCGTTTTGTGTTTTACCTCCGCTTGTCTGGGTTATAGATTCTATTTTACTTTCGGCGGCAATGACCTTTGGTGTTGTTTAATTATACTCTTGCTAGTATTAGACGATTTTATTAAATTTTTAAAGGGTCTCCAGCAACTAACAGGAGTCGAATGATCTTACTTAACCCTTTTTACTACCACAGATCCATTTAAACTGCACACAATTGTCTAATTATAGCTAGAATAAAGTTAACATGACGACACCGGTACATAAGGGGTTAAAGCTTCCCTAACAGTCATGGTACAGTCAATAAAGTCGGTGTCACACGAGCGTTTTTTCCGGCAATTTGTGATGAGCAAGTTTTTCTCGTAATATTGTTAGGCTGTTTCACACTGGCATCGGAAACTAGACTGAAGGTAGACTATATAAAGTGGCTGAATGCTGATATAACTGATATTTTAAAGCCGCCAGACTACAATTGTTCATCAAAATTGACGGAAAAGCGCTCGTGTGACACCGGCTTAACAGCAGCCAAGTATCGGTCCAGCACGGAGAGACCCGACCCAACCCACCGTAAACTAACATGGCCGGGATTAAGGGCAGATTTTGAGTTTGCTTCCTGGACCCCCATCAAGCTTTACAAAAATACGCCCAGGACCCCCCTTCGATATATACTGTATTTATACAATTTTTCGGTAGAAAAATGTCCTGGCCGAAGGCCGATTTCCCCTAAATTACAGGCTCGCTATCTCTCGCCAGGAAAAAATCGACACCTAAATGGCAAGAAAGGTTTTAAAACTGACAGAAACTGGGCGAAATGTCTTAAAATTGCCAAACTAACGGGGCGAACGTCTTAAAATCTCAAACTAATGGGGCTGAACATGGGGGAGAAGAAAATTCGAATAAAAAAATCCTTAAGTGAAAATCTCCTCCAATATGTACAGTAAGCCTTCAGGGACTGGTAGGGGGAGGAGAAGGAGGAAAGAGAGGGAGGAGGAGGAGGAGGAGGAGGAGGAATATATAGAGGAGGTGGACGAAGAGGAACAGGTGAGGAGAAGGAGAGGAAAATTATAATGTTAATGAGAACAAAATTAATATAGAGAGGAGATGGTGGAAGGGAAAATATAGAGAGGAGATGGAGGAAGGGAAAATATAATAAGTGAGAGGGGAGCATAATGACTATATTGCTGGAGGTAAAATAAATTATAATACCGGTAGCGGCGAGGAATATCTATAAATAAGTTAGTATATATATATACTGTATATATATAGATGGTAGCTTCACGTTGGTGTATGGCAATAGCTATATTATATGTATCTAGTGATCTTATCTTGAAGGGGGGGTCTAGGGGGTGTTTTTCTATGTTTGATTGAGGTCTAGCGAGGAAACTAAAAATAAATAAATAAATTAAATAATTGACAAAAAAAACCTGGCCACTATCCCCTTCAACGTACACACATTCTGGATATACTTAGAAACAGAGTGTTTTTGTTTTGGGTTGGGTTATGTTAAATAGGCTAGGTTAGGTTAAGTTTGATCTGGATAGTTTTATTTAGATCTACAAACGACAAAAGTACTGGTCGGTATGTTTAGTTTGTGTTTGTACCAATAACAGTACTGGTCGGTATGTATAGTTTGTGTTTGTACCAATAACAGTACTGGTCGGTATGTATAGTTTGTGTTTGTACCAATAACAGTACTGGTCGGTATGTATAGTTTTGTGTTTTGTACCAATAACAGTACTGGTCGGTATGTATAGTTTGTGTTTGTACCAATAACAGTACTGGTCGGTATGTATAGTTTGTGTTTGTAACAATAACAGTACTGGTCGGTATGTATAGTTTGTGTTTGTACCAATAACAGTACTGGTCGGTATGTATAGTTTGTGTTTGTACCAATAACAGTACTGGTCGGTATGTATAGTTTGTGTTTGTACCTATAACAGTACTGGTCGGTATGTATAGTTTGTGTTTGTACCAATAACAGTACTGGTCGGTATGTATAGTTTGTGTTTGTACCAATAAACACTGTCGCTTACAGATTTGTGTGCGCGAGTATGTATGTATGTGTAGAAATTACTGGATGTGTTTGTATTACCGTATCATACGATTTTAGTCAGCTTAAGACAGACCTCTCGATGACGAAAGGGTTGAGAAGATCTATCTCAGTGAACACCCTGGCCTCCTGAGGTTCTTTTTACACACATTGTTTAACATTATCCAAAATTAAAGTTAGAAAGGCGTCATCTTGCAATCATTGGTAAGTAATTATCTAGTTTTCTATTACGGCTGTATCATTATCTCCTTTATTACGTACACACTATTACTATACTCCATTCTCTCCTTTATTACATACACACTATTACTATACTCCATTTGTTTTATTACATACATGTACTATACTCCATTCTCTCCTTTATTACATACACACTATTACTATACTCCATTCTCTCCTTTATTACATACACAGTACCTCTATACTCCATATACTCCCTATCTCCTCTCCTTTATTACATACACACTATTACTATACTCCATTCTCTCCTTTATTACATACACACTATTACTATACTCCATTCTCTCCTTTATTACATACACACTATTACTATACTCCATTCTCTCCTTTATTACATACACACTATTACTATACTCCATTCTCTCCTTTATTACATACACACTATTACTATACTCCATTCTCTCCTTTATTACGTACACACTATTACCATACTCCATTAATTATAAGAAAACCAGACATCTGTATCTCCATAAGTTCTATAACAAATGGGCAACACATTTCCACACCGACTCGCTAGCTGACTCTTCCCAAATGGTAGGAATGTTAGCTCGATTATTGTAGTGTTTTTGTTTTTAGATATAGAGGTTAGTATTGAAGATTTCTGGCCTAACTGTAATGAACAGATTATAGTATCCAAGTAAATAATTTCCATAAACTTTCAAATAATAAACTCCGATGAAAATGTCCGAATGGTAGCCCCAATATTACTACATATAAGCTCATGCATAACCAAGGCCTCATATCCGTTAAATCATGTTTGTATTTTCACACTGAACTGAATTATTTTATATATTTATCATGGAATTATTGTGAGAGGTCAATTATGCCAGAGTTTCCCCTTGTTAAATCCGCTTACTACCAAATATTTCCATAACAAACTGAAAGTATTAATGGTGTTTATTTTGTTGAGAGAGAGAGAGAGAGATTTACATAGTTTCATATATGTAGCTACACTGACCACACATAGCTTACGATCCCAGCGAGGTGGTCAGGGTTTAATTCTGGTAGAGATAGCGAACCCTATAGTAAGAGAATGTGGAAGGATTGGATAGCAAAAAAAGGCGGAGAGAGAGAGAGAGAGAGAGAGAGAGAGAAGGGGAGGAGTTTAAATCGGCTTTCTATGAAATATTTCCGAAACTAATTGAAATTATTTATAGTGGGGCTGTGTGTGTGTGTGTGTGTGTGTGTGTGTGTGTGTGTGTGAGTGAGAGAGAGTGAGTGTGTGTGTGTTTTTGTGTGAAATTATATGTTTGAATCGTAGATTACGGTACCGTTATGCACATTACTCACTTTTAATTAATGTATTTATTTATCTTTATTATTATTATTTTGTGTTGTGTTGTTTTCAATACGATGTCGTCATTTCAGTTGTACTCTTGGACGATTCTGCTTAGGGCGGACCTCTATGAACAAATGGGTCAACTCTATCTCAATTAACCCTTTGAATTACACAGGCCATTCTGAAAATAAATATGGATGTATAATAGTAGCCAGATAAAAGTAAGATAGTTAGAGAGAGTAGTGGTATAGTAGAGTAGTAGGAATAGAGTATTATCTGATGTTTGTAGCAGCTATGATGTACAATATAATGGATGGAAACTTATAAATAGTTAACAATAATAAGAGAAGCAATGCGTCTCAGTGCTGAGGTAAAAAAAGTAACAATATGTTGGA
>CM064495.1:9332729-9405270 GCA_032716605.1 Paralithodes platypus
TTTCGCTCCATTTCAGTTGTCAATGTTCATGACCTTTCGTTTGCCATTTATGAGGTTTGTCGATTTTTTTTTTTTTTTTTCCTGGTGAGCGAGCGACAGCGAGCCCTGACATTTTTTATTAAGCAGGAAACCGGCCCTTCTCGGCCTGGGAAATTTTTTACCGAAAAAATGTAAACATTTTATTTTGAAGAGTGTTTTTCAAAGGCTTGAGTCGGGTCTAGCGAGGAAACTAAGACATAAAAGAAAAAATGTATTAATAGACCAAAAAAACGGCCGTCTCCCCTTAACTGGTTGATCTGTCTTCATTCATTATTCTTTGTACATGTCTTGCAGGATCCCTCCAACAAAGAACTCTTTTCCCCGCCCGGTACTACATGTTCGCCTTTCTATATACTGTATACTTTATTTGGCTTTAATGTTTTCCTTTAAGCGGGCACACCAACTCGGGTTTTATTTTTTCTCTCTCTCTGGGTTGTATCCATTCGGCCCCATTCAGCCTACTGTTTTAAAAAAGTTATCCCCATCCAGGTTGTCGGATTTTGTTTAGCATACTTAAAAAAAAAAAAAAAAAAAAATTGGACAGGCAGCTCTAAATTTGTACATTTTTTTGAGGGTATTTAGATTAGAAAAATGTCTCCGGCGAAGCCCGGATTTGTCCATACAAGTGCTGGCTGCTATCAGATCGCGCAGAAAGAAAATCGACACATGGATGGGGACCAATAATAAACGTCTTTAAAACAGTTAGCTGACTGTGGACGAATGGATACAAGCCAGAGAATGGAGAGAAAAGGAGAGTAAAAAAAAAAAAAAAAAAGCAGGCACTCCCATTAAACTGTCCTCAAGGTTATCATTATACCAATCCCAATGAAACAAGTGTTTCTTCCGATACAGGGTAGTCGTGGTTTTTGTTTGTTTTTTCTCTCTGTACCCCTGTTGTTTAGTTATCTCAAGACCATTTTAGTTTTTAGAGCTTCCTTTCCCTTTCCTGTTTTCTCCTCTGTTCACCTTCACCACTACCGGGTATGTCACCCTCTCCTCCTCCCTTCACCATACCGGTATTGTCACCCCTTTCTCCTCCTCCCTTCAACCACTACGGTATGTACCTTTGTCTCCTCCAACCCTTTATCAACACTACCGGTATGTCACCCTCTCCTCCTCCTCCCTTCACCCACTACCGGTTATGTCAACCCTCTCCTCCTCCCTTCACCACTACCCGCCGGATATGTCAACACCTTCTCCTCCATCCCAACTTTCTGTTCACCACTACCGGTTTAACTGTCACCTGGAGTCTACTCCATCTTCCCATTCACCACTACCGGTTATGTCACCCTCTCCTCCTCCCTTCACCCTACATCCCGGTTATGTTCCACCCCTCTGCTCCTCCCTTCACCCCACCTACGGTATAGTCACCCCTCTGCTCCTCCCGTCCACCCAATACAGGTTTTTATTTATATGGTATTTATTGTGCACCCTCTCCTACATCCCTTTCACGCCACTCACCGGTTTATGTCACCCTCTGCTCCCTCCCCTTCACCACTTACCGGTTTATTGGTCACCCTCTCCTCCTCCACTTCACCACTACCGGTATTATGTCACCCTCTCCTCCTCCCATTCACCACTACCGGTATGTCACCCTCTCCTCCTCCCTTCAACCAACTAACCGGTTATCGTCACCCTCTACCTCCTCCTTTCACCACTACGGTGGTATTGTTCACCCTCTCCCTCTACCTTCAAAATACCGTATGTCACCTCTCCTCTCTTAACCACTAACGGTTATGTCCTCCATATGCTTCCTCCTCACCACTTACCGGTATGGGCACCCTCTCCTCCTCCCTTCAAACTCACCGGTATGTCACCCTCTCCTCCCTCCCTTCAACCCACTACCGGTATGTCAACCCTCTCCTCCTCCCTTCACCCACTACCGGAATATGTCACCCTCTCCTCCTCCCTTCAACCACTACCGGTATGTCAACCCTCTCTCGCCCTCCCGCAAACCACTATGGTATGTCACCCTCTCCTCCTCCCTTCAACCACTACCGGTATGTCACCCTTCCCTCTCCTCCCTTCATTCACTTACCGGTTATGTCATCCTCTTTGTTTGCCCTCCTCCCATTGCACCACTACCGGGTATGTCACCTGCTCATCCTCCCTCACCCTAACGGTATATCACCCTCTCATATCCCTTACCCAACCGGTATGTCACCTCTCCTCCTCCCTTCACCACTAACCGGTATGGTCACCCTCTCCTAGTCCCTTCACCACTACCGGGTATGTCACCCTCTGCTCCCTCCCTTCACCACTTACCGGGGATATGTCACCCTCTCCTCCTCCCTTCACCAATACCGGTGATGTCACCCTCTCCTCCTCCCTTCACCAACTACCGGTATGTACACACTCTCCTCCTCCCTTCACCACTACCGGTATGTCACCCTCTCCTCCTACCTTCACCACTACCGGGTGTAGTGTCACCCTCTCCTCCTCCCCTTACCACTACCGGTATGGGTCATCCCTCTCCTCCTCCCTTACAACCACTACCCCCGGTATGTCACCCTCTCCTCCTCCCATTCTTAGCATAGTTTTATTTTAATTGATATGGATATCCCTATTATATTTTTGTCAGTGTATTCGTAGTGACCCAAATGTCACCTCTTGCAATCCTCCAGTCAACCACTCTTATCTCTTTTGTATAACAGTCAACCATCTTCTCTCTTCCTTGCACTAACAGTAATGTCACCCTCTCGCTCTCTCTCTTTGGGCATCCCAGTCAACACTCTTTCTACTCTCTTTTGACATCCCAGTAACGGTATGTTCACCTCTTCTCACCTTTGGACACTCCCAGTAGGTCAACCTCTTCTCTCTTTCATGCATCCCAGTACCCCTCTTCTCTCTTTTGCCATCCCAGAGTAACCACTCATTTCTATTGATATTGCAACTCCCAGTAACCCTCTTTTCTCTTTTGCATCTTAGTATACCCCCTCTTCTCTCTTTTGCAGCCCAGTAACCCTCTTCTCTAGTTCAACTTCTGCCATTCGTCTTCAAGGGGCCCTTTTAAATAACTGTTATCCAAATTCTACCCCCCCCCCCCCCCCCCCCAAAAAAAAAAAAAAATAAAAAAAAAAAAAAAAAAAAAAAAAAATAAAAAAATAATTTTTTAAAACCAAATAAAAAAACAAATATATAATAATATAAATAACCCCCCCCCCCACCAAAAAAAAAAAAAAAGATTATCTTTCAAATTTTCCTTTGTTTTACGTTCAGTATTCTTACGTTTATTCTATGTTGGTACTTCATGTTTCCCTCTTGTATTGCAGTACTTACACTTGTTTTCAGGTCTTTTTTGTTCTATAGAATCAAAATACCGTTGTTCTTTTTCTTACGCCACCCTGTTTCCACCAACCCAAATAAAACTCATCTCCTCCGTCACCCTTATTATTGTCTTCCTCTTATATGTGTCTTTTCTTCTAATTTTGTTTGTGTTTTTTTCCCTATTAATTCATTTATTCATATAGTGATTAGTGTCCTCACTTGACCTTTACCAAGCCTTAGAACCCCCCCCCCACCAGACCCCCCTTCAAGATTAATTTGCAAATTTTGGGTAGAAAAAGTCCCGCGGCCGAAGGCCGGTTCCTCTGAAATTTTACAGGCTCCCTATCGCTCGCCAGGGAAGAAAAAAAAAAAAAAAAAAAAAAATCAAACACCTAAATGGCACCGAAAGGGTCCTGAATTTGACAACGAAATCGAAATGGTGGCGACTTTAAGGTCTTACAAATCGCCAAAACTAATGGGGCCCAAAAGTCTTAGGAAGAATGTGTAAAAACGAATGGGGATAAAACACTGAGAGAGAAAAGGCGGGGGTCCAGAAAAAACGACCCATCTCCCCGTAATCCATCCTGTTTTTCTTCTTCGTTCTTTTTCCAAAACAAGCCTCATCTATATTCTTTACAGAATACAGGTATGGTTACTTCCGAGGCTTTTTGTTTTTCCCTCGCCACCACTTGGTTTCTCTGTTTTTTTGTTCTTAAACCACGTCTGTAATCGGCGACCGTCCTTTGCATATCTTCTGGCGACTCATTAGGGACCGATCTTATGTAAGTTTTAAAAAGGATATATCTATTATTGCTGACGCCGTGATCCCGAAGGTATCCGGACTGGTTGGCACGAACGAACCGCCCCATGCAACTCTTGTCACCGTCAGTCGACGCCCTCCCACCCAACACCCGCTTCGTTTCATTATACTTCCTAACTACCATCTTACACCTTCTTGCGGTCTACCTCTACCGTCTCGTCCCTCCCACATCCTCTCGTACACCCTCTAGTCATTCTCTCGCTTTACATTGTTCATATGGCCGAAACCATCTCAAGTTATTCCCTTTTCACACTTTCCAGCACATTAAGAAAGCTCCAAACTATCTCATCTTTAACGTCCTCATGAGTGGTAATCTCTCATGTAACTCCGCACCACCCTTCTTAAGAATTAATTTCCCACTGTACACTCTTGGTTTCTGAGTCTGCAACAACGTCCATACTTCGCTTCCGTAAGTCAGTAAAGTCAGTGAAGGATCTGTGGTAGTAAAAAGGGCCAAGTGAGATAGTTCGAATCCTGTTAATTGTTGATGGCGGGCCCCTTTTAAAAATAATTAAAATAATCGCCTAAATAGTTAGCTAGAATATAATTAAAAAGACGTCGACGGAACAGAAGGGGTTGAGCCAGTGTCACACGAGCGCTTTTCCGGCAATTTTCGATGAGCAAGTTTTTTGTCGTGATCATTTTATGCTTTTTCATAGTGGACTCAGAAACTAGACTGAAGGTAGATTATCTTATGTGGCTCAATTCTGTTACAACTGAGATTTTGAAGCTGCCAGACTATAATTGCTAGTACAAATTGACGGAAAAAGTGCACGTGTGACACCGGCTTTACTCTATTAGTAATCCAAATATTTTCCCGTTTTCATTATCCTCAGCAATTATTATATTTCTTTCGCTCTCACCATCCTTGTATGTTTTTTTTGTTTCACGCTCCCATTGTTATCTCTCCCAATACTTTAGTTAATTGTTTATATTTCACCCACGGTTTCCTCATACACATTTATGCTTCATCGATTCATTCACCGTTCTTCTCACACACACACACACACACACACACACACACACACACACACACACACACACACACACTTGGTTTCTCCACTATCTGTGTACACAATATATTTTAACCCTCTCACGACCATAGGACGCAGAGGTTGCCAGATTAGCAATAAGAAATAGATTACTCTCACTGTTATAATTACCTCTCCAAAATTAGTTTTCTGCCCACAGCTAACTCAAAGACAACTGCAGAGGTTGAAGTAAACAAACTAAAGGTTTATAGATACCCCTGACGGTAACAAAGGCTTTAAAGTATCCCTAATAGGCTCAAAAATCGCGTCAGGATGTGAGAGGGTTAAGTTGGCGAGAAATTGTTTTGTTTCTATCTTGATTACGCAGATATTATAAAGTGTTTATGGCCTAATTATCTTGTGAATTTATGATACCTTGGTAATAATATGCTACATGGCCATAATATGCTACATGGCCATAATATGCTACATGGCCATAATATGCTACATGGCCATAATATGCTACATGGCCATAATATGCTACATGGCCATAATATGCTACATGGCCATAATATGCTACATGGCCTTAATATGCTAAATGGCCATAATATATGCTACATGGCCATAATATGCTACATGGCCATAATATGCTACATGGCCATAATATGCTACATGGCCATAATATGCTACATGGCCATAATAGTTTCTTATTTTTCTATTAATTATAAGCTGGTCAGGATATAACATTTCCGTCAAGTTAAAAATAAATCGAGTCTAGTCTCCAATCGTCTCTACTAATATTAACCTTTCCATGTTTTGCAGTGTGGAGCCTCAATTTGGGTGAGACCTAGCCGAGGGACGAGTACCGGATCTATTTGGCAATTATTCAAGTTGAAAACATCCCATATTTAGTAGACAGCTAGGAACCCCTGGACACTTCCTAGTATCGGTAGCTAAGGAAGTTGGAGCTGTAGGCATCTATATTTTGCAGATTATCAGCGAAAATACGATTGTAGTATATATATATATATATATATATATATATATATATATATATATATATATATATATATATATATATATATATATATATATATATGCTGTTTCTATCCATCGGAAACATACACCATTATTGCATTTATTTTTGGTGTTGTTATTTACGGCTCCAACTTCCTTACAGACTGAAACTCGCAAGTGATCATTTTAGGGGGAGGTATAGGTGCTTTCTATGGATGCCCTTCTCCCTCGTATTCAGCACATTTGCTTTGAGATTTCAAGACGTTCGTTCCATTAGTTTGGCGATTTTGAGACCTTTCATCCCATTTTTTTTTTTTTCAATTTTTGGACCATTCCTGCCATTTAGGTGTCGATTTTATCCTGGCGAGCGGTAGCGAGCCTGTCATTATAAGAGGAACCGGCTTTCGGCCGGGACATTTTTCTATCGAAAAATTTACAAATATATTTCGAAAGGGGGAATATGGGTTTTTTTTTTAAGCTTGGTAGAGGTCTGGTGAGGAAACTAAAAAAAATAATAAAAAGGTAAATAATCTAGCAAATATATAGTTTTGTTTTCTTCTGAAGAGTATCGTGTCTACTGTTCTGTGTCTTGTCTTTACCTTTGCGTGTTTTCGTCCTCTTTCCAAAGTACTGTTGACTTTCATGTTTTCTCTGTTAAATATTGTGCTCTAGCCTTATCTCTCTCTCTCTCTCTCTCTCTCTCTCTCTCTCTCTCTCTCTCTCTCTCTCTCTTTCCCCTCCATATCTCCACACTACTCTTTTGTTTACTGACGTTTTCGTCCACCCAATCTCATCGCTTTTCCCGTTCACTTTTCACCTGTCATCGAATGCTCTCAGTCTGCTGCTTCTTCCCATTCACCACATTCTCCGTCTCGCTTTCTTTCCATTCTCCACTGCTTCTTTTTGGAGTATACATTCTGATCTCTTCCTACTACCGGTACCCTTCTTCGTTGTTTGCCTACTTCACTTTCCATAAAACCCCCGACCTTACACTCATTTTCTCCTCTTATACATAATATATATATATATATATATATATATATACATAGAGAGAGAGAGAGAAAGAGGAGGGGAGGGGGAGGGGCGAGGCTAGGAAAAAATTAGATAATTATAAGAGTAAGAGTGGAGGAGGATGCAGTGAGGTGGAGATGATGAGTGTAATGCCTGCCATGTTAATACCCTTCTGGAGTGTTGGGGTAGCATAATTAACAGAGAGAGAGAGAGAGAGAGAGAGAGAGAGAGAGAGAGAGAGAGAGAGAGAGAGAGAGAGAGAGAGAGAGAGAGAGAGAGAGAGAGAGAGAGAGCGAGAGCGAGAGAGAGAGAGAGAGCGAGAGCGAGGAGGGGGGAAGAGGTATATGAAGAATTTAGAACCGATTTTGTATTCTGATAAATAAGGTCGGAGGCAAATGTGAAAAAAAAAAAAAAATGGTGCCTGAACAATATGAGCGAGCAAATATGTATTTGTAAATATCTTTATTATGATGACAACCATTAGTCGTCATATTCTGGCCACCAGTAGTACCTTTGTAATGAGCTCTAGGAATTCAAAGGAAAACAAACTATCTCATTTCTACCTCCCAAGCGTAATAACATTGTATCATAATACCCCAAATACAATTCAGAAAGGAGAGGTAAGTGATAATTAGAAGAAAGTGTTAAAGCGTGGAAGAAGGTCCGCAGTAATTCCCAGATTATTATAACAATGGGGAGGAAGACACTGATACCCAGAGCCGGAGGTGGTGGAAGATATAATTATGTGTGAGAGAGAGAGAGAGAGAGAGAGAGAGAGAGAGAGAGAGAGAGAGAGAGAGAGAGAGAGAGAGAGGTTAGTTATCTACGTGGGGAATTAGGGTAACTGATGATAAGAGGCAGTTTGATAGAGATTTAAAGAAGAAGAAGAAGAGTGGAAAAGAGTGGAGTGCTGCAAGAGGGGAAATGGTGAAGGATTGGAAGCTGAGGAATGTTAACCCTCTCCGACATATGACGCTATTTTGAGCCTATTAGGGATACTTTAAAGCCTTTGTTACCATCAGGGGTATTTACAAACCTTTAGTTTAGTTACTTCAACCTCTGCAGTTGTCTTTGAGTTAGCTGTGGGCAGAAAACTAATTTTGGGGGGGTCAAATATAAGAGTGAGAGAACTCTATTTCTTATTGCTAATCTAGCAACCTCTTCGTCATATGTGCGTGAAAGGGTTAAGGGGGGATAGGCGGATTTATTTCCTCATTGCTATATATTTCTATAATTGTTTTAGTTTCCTCCCTAGACCTCCATCCAGCGCCAACAAATAACCCAAGACCCTCCTGCAAGATAAATTTGTACATTTTTCGATAGTGTTTTTTAAAGATTGATGGAAGTCTTGGGAGGAAACTAAAAATAATAAATAAATATATAAGTTAATTAACAAATACAATACATATATATACAAATTTCCCTTTAAACGTACCACAACCACTTTCAGGGAAAAGAAACAGAAAATGCTCCTCAATACTTTAGGATCCGAGGCATCTGCCGGGTCTAATTTCATTAATACGAGTCCTAAAGTTCTTTGTAAGTTGGAATTTGGAGTGCTTTTGAGTTTTATCTTGTAACTTGGGGAATCGTGAAGACACCTGCTGAAAGGGTTGCAAACTTTAACCTATTCAGTTCCGGTGCCGTCCATTTCATTATATGCAGGCTACTATTAGACGATTGTATTCAGCAATCAACAGGCATCGAAGTATCTTAAGGGGAGGCAGACCGTTTTCCTGGACCCCCTTCTCCCTAATGTTTAGCCCCACTAGTTTTGAGATTTTAACACCTTTCGCCCCATTTCGTTGTCAATTTTAAGACCTTTCGTGCCATTTAGGTGTCGATTATTTCCTGGCGAGCGACAGCGAGCCTGCAATTTTAAGAGGAACCGGCCTTTGGCCGGGAAATTTTTCTACCGTAAAATGTACACATTTATCTTGAAGGGGGGTGTAGGGGGTGTTTTTCTAAGCTTGATGGAGGTCTAGGGAGGAAACTAAAAAAATATATGAATTGATAGACCAAACAAACGGTCTGCCTCCCCTTAATTAACCCATTATACTACTACACACAATTGTATAAATATTGCTAGAATAAAATACAAATATGTCACCGGTACAACAAGGGTTAAATGTGTAACTGATAATGGCGTTATATCTTATCGTATCATGACCACTTCACCTCATCACCAACTGTACAAACAAAATTACAAACAATTGTCCCCTTTTTCTATGACTGGAAACCAAACATCGCGAATCATTTTTTTTGTTTTTTATTTCTTTGCGACGATTCCCTCTGTTCGTTGAAATTCCTTCTGTTGCATTCTTTCTTTCCACCTCTTTGTTTCAATAGGCGCGCTCACACAAGCCACGTCGGTGTCTGATATTTGCTGATTCGTTGGATGGATGGCTAGATATGGCGGGCCTTAAGGGGAGATCTCCACTTGAGGGATTTGTTTCTTGACCCCTTTCTCCCTCATGTTTAGCCCCATTGCTTTTGATATTATAAAACGTTTGCCCCATTAGTTTAGCAATTTTAAGAACTTTCACCCCATATGAAGACCTTTTCGTGCAATTCAGTGTCGAATTTATCCTGGCGAGCGATAGCGAGCCTGTAATTTAAGAGGAACCGGCCTTCGGCAGGGACATTTTTCTACCGAAAAATGTACACATTTATCTTGAAAGGGACTCAAGGGGGTGTAATTTTAAGCTTGATGGAGGTCTAGGGAACAAACTAAATGCCTCCCGTCAATGACCATCCAATATCGTGCCAAGGTCAGTTATTGTTATTTATTATTGTCTAGGTTTCCATCTCTCTCTCTCTCTCTCTCTCTCTGTCACACTCAGTCACACACACTCTCTCTCTCTCTCTCTCTCTCTCTCTCTCTCTCTCTCTCTCTCTCTCTCTCTCTCTGCTCCTAGGACGTGACTATTCCCCATATTAAGCTTGAAGGTCAAGGCCTTTCCTCTTCTCTCAAACTTATATCAGGCAGATAAGGGCTGCTTCAGGCGAGGGTTGAGAGAGAGAGAGAGAGAGAGAGAGAGAGAGAGAGAGAGAGAGAGAGAGAGAGAGAGAGAGAGAGAGAGAGAGAGAGAGAGAGAGAGAGAGAGAAAAGGATAAACAGAGAGGTAGGCTGGGGGTAGAATACAGATTACGAGACAAACAGTGGTGGAGTAGTAAACACATAATTATACTTATGGTAACATAAGAGACAGGCCCTGATAATACGGGAGATAGGCTGTCTATAAGTCTCGTAAGTATTGTACTGTTTAATATTATACAGTATATCCGTTAGAGTTTCCATTTAATAAAAGGCATATTGGTCTAGTTCAATGATCACTTCGCTGAGGTAAAAATATATAAATATATAAATATATAAATAAATAAAAATAAATAATATAAATAAAAATAATTAATATATATAATATATATATATATATATACTGTATATATATACGCACACAAAGAGAAGACAAAATATAACCTAGAATAATTAACAAGGGTGCAGAATGTGAGGAAAGTGGGAAAACTTGTGGAGGATGGCTTGGGGCTACTATCATAACTCACAGGCAGGGGAACAACAAGCGAATGGGGGAAGCAGGGAGAACATGGAATAATGGACGAATGGAGGAATTGGGGAGATTGAAGAATACGACATTCACAATGAGTGATAAAAAGTAAATTAAAATAAGTAGTTAAATTAGAGTATATACCGTATATATGAATTAAGTCAATAACAGTACATACCCTAATTATTATACTATATTAATGCAATCCTCAAATGTGTAGAAAGGGTGATAAACTAGATGGCAAATTAAGAAATAAAGTAGAAATAGATTAAATAGAGACTGCCAAAAATATGTGAACTTCTAATATTATAGAAATAGGAATATGTTAATAAATAATTACACACATAGTAGCAATACCTAGAATACTATAGAAGTGCAATGCATAGTCTAAAAGAAAAACAATGGAGGTTAAATGTTACATAAAGACAATATCTATAGTTGAACTGAAAATATATTAACTGTATATATGTATTTAAAAGTATATATATATATATATATATATATAATATCTCTCTCTCTCTCTCTCTCAGCACAATAGTATATCACTTAACAACTTAGGCCACAGTGAACCTCTACAGTAACTTAAGGAAACACACACTAGACCAACAAGAACGAGAGGGAGGAGAGAACGGTGGAGGTTGAGAAAAAGTTTGAGTGAAGGAAACTCTGACCAACCCTCCATCCACACACACAAATAGTAGTAAGGGTCGGCAGAGCAGGAATTGGGAGGAAAACAGTGGGAGCAGGGAAACAATATATATATATCTAAAACATAAATAAATACATAAATAAATACATAAACTCGGAGGAAAACAGTAGAAGGGAACCAAAAATAACTAAATAAATAACTAAATAATTAAATGTGTAAATAAATACATTTGAATGAAAACTAGTAGGAGCAGGGAATCAATAAAAAAAAATAACTAAATAAATAAATATATAAAATAAATTTGGATGAAAACAGTAGGAGCAGGGAACCAAATGGGAACCAATACATATAAAACTAAATAAAAAAATAGTTAATCATTTAAATCATTAATATAATACAATAAAATAATAGTGAAGAGGAGAAGGAGAAGTGAGAAGAAGTAATTGTAGTAAAAGATGAGGCTCCGAGAAAGTTGGGAGAGTGGGAACAAGAAATGCGAGACAAAAATCAAAGACAGACTGAAAAACAGAAGACAAAAATAATCTGCGCAACAAAGTGTCCACCATTAAGGGGCAAGTGGCTGTTTATTTATGTTTTATTATTTTGTTGTTGTGGTCTATTAAGTATATAATTTATTAATTTAAGTGTTAGTTTTTTCGCTAGACCTCCCTCAAACTTAGATAAAACACCCCCTAGACACCCCTTCAAGATAAATTTGTAAATACAGTATTTTGGTAGAAAAATTTACCGGCCAAAGGCCGGTGCCTCTTATAATTACAGGCTCGATATCGCTCGCCAGGAAAAAATCAACACCTATATGGCACGATAGGTGTTAAAATCAACACCTATATGGCACGATAGGTGTTAAAATCAACACCTATATGGCACGATAGGTGTTAAAATTGACACCTATATGGCACGATAGGTGTTAAAATCAACACCTATATGGCACGATAGGTGTTAAAATTGACAACGAAATGGAGCTAAAAGTGTTAAAATCGCCAAACGGATGGGCCGAACATCTTAAAATCTCAAAACTAGTGGGGCTAAACATGCAGGAAAAGAAGGTTTAGAAAAAACGGCCAATCTCCCCTTAATCCAACCAGTAAGACAGGTGATTTTACGGGCGAGAAGAACAGGAAGAGAGTTAGGGCGGTGTCACACGAGCGATTTTTCCGGCAATTGTCGATGAGCAAGTTGTTCTCGTAATATTTTGAAGCTCTTTCACATTGGCATCGGACACTAGACTGAAGGTAGATTATGATAGGAGGCTTATTTACGATTAGACTTGAATTTTGATGATCCCTGACTATAATTGCCTGTAAAAATCGACTGAAAAATAGCTCGTGTAACACCAGCTTTAACAAGGCATTATTGTATTGAAGAAGTTCTAGAAGGAAGTTTTAAACCTCTCGGATATATAACGTCTTGCCTAATCTTAAGAAAATCTTCTAATGACACAAGTAAAATTAAAACAAGATTCCACTCTAATTATTATCCTTATCTTCCGACTTTGATCCAACATATTGTTACTTTTTTAACCATAGCGCTGAGACGCATTTCTTTCTTTAAGGGGGTGACCTGCGTTTTGTTATTTCTGTCCTTTTCTCTCTTTCTCTGGCTTGTATCCATTCGGCCCCATTCAGCCAACTATTTTAAGACGTTTATCCCCATCTAGGTGTCGATTTCTTCCTGGCGAGCGATAGCGAGCCAGCATTATATGAAGAAATCCGGCTTCGCCGGAGACATTTTTCTATCGAAAAATGTACAAATTTAGCCTGCTGTCTAACAAAAATTAAATATATGCTGGCTCGCTACCGCTCACCAGTAAGAAATTGACACCTGGATGGGGATAAACGTCTTAAAACAATAGGCTGAATGGGGCCAAATGGATACAAGCCAGAGAAAGATAGAAAAGGACAGAACAAAAACAGGTCACCCCCCTTAATATTGTTTTGAATTGATAAGTTTCCATCCATTATATTGTACATCATAGCTGCTACAAACATCAGATAATACTCTATTCCTACTACTCTACTATACCACTACTCTCTCTAACTATCTTACTTTTATCTGGCTACTATTATACATCCTTATTTATCTAAGGAACGCCCTGTGTGATCCAAAGGGTTAATATGAGATAGAGTTGACCCTTTTGGTTCATAGAGGTCCGCCCTAAGCAGACTCGTCCACAGTTACCAAGAGTACCACTGAAATGACGACATCGTATTGAAAACAACACAAAACAATGATAATAAAGATAAATAAATAAATAAATTAATTAAAAGTGAGTAATGTGCTTATCGGTACCGTAATCTAGGATTCAAACATGTATATTTCACACAAAAACACACACACATTCTTTCTCTCTCACTCACTCACTCACACTCACTCACTCTCTCTCTCACACTCACAACACGCACAGCACCACTATAAATAATTTCAATTCGTTTCGGAAATATTTCATAGAAAGCCGAGTTAAACTCCCCCCCCCCCCCTCTCCCTCTCCCTCTCTCTCTCTTTCTCTCTCTCTCTCTCTGCCTTCCTTTGCTATTCTATCCTTCCACATTCTCTTACTATCGGGTTCGCTATCTCTACCAGAATTATATCCTGACCACCTCGCTGGGATCGAAAGGTATGTGTGGTTAGTATATCTACATAAAACTCTCTCTCTCTCTCTCTCTCTCAACAAAATAAACAACACTATTAATACTTTGTTTGTTATGGAAATATTTGGTAGTAAGCGGATTTAACAAGGGGAAACTCTGGCATAATTGACCTCTCACAATAATCCCATGATAAATATATAATATAATTCAGTTCAGTGTGAAAATACAAAACAGGTTTTAACGGATATGAGGCCTTGGTTATGCATGAGCTTATATGTAGTAATATTGGGTCTAACATTCGGACATTTGCATCGGAGTACATTATTATAAAGTTTTTGGACATTATTTACTATAATCTGTTCACTATAGCTAGGCCAAAAACCTTCAATACTAAACCCTATATCTAAAAAAATACTACAATAAACGAGCTAACGTTCCTACTATTTGGGAAGAGTCAGCTAGGGAGTGGGTGTATATATACAGTATATAGCCCACTTGTTCCAGCCCTTATTAAGATTCAGATTTCGGGCCTATTAATAATGAATGGAGTATAGTAATAGGGTGCATGTAATAAAGGAGAGAATGACACGACCGTAATAGGAAACTAGAACTTTACTACTTACCAATTTATGTAAGATGACGCCCTTCGAACTTTAAATCTGGTCTAAGTTATACCATTTGTGTCTTAAGAACCTCAGGAGGCCAGGGTGTTCACTGAGATAGATCTTCTCCACCCCTTTGTTATCGAGAGGTCTTTGTTAAGCTGACAAATACCGTATGATACGGTACATACAAACACATCTAGTAATTCCTACACACACACACATACATACTCGCGCACACAAAGCTGTAAGCGACAGTGTTTATTGGTACAAACACAAACTATACATACCGACCAGTATTGTTATTGGTACAAACACAAACTATACATACCGACCAGTACTGTTATTGGTACAAACACAAACTATACATACCGACCAGTACTGTTATTGGTACAAACACAAACTATACATACCGACCAGTACTGTTATTGGTACAAACACAAACTATACATACCGACCAGTACTGTTATTGGTACAAACACAAACTATACATACCGACCAGTACTGTTATTGGTACAAACACAAACTATACATACCGACCAGTACTGTTATAGGTACAAACACAAACTATACATACCGACCAGTACTGTTATTGGTACAAACACAAACTATACATACCGACCAGTACTGTTATTGGTACAAACACAAACTATACATACCGACCAGTACTGTTATTGGTACAAACACAAACTATACATACCGACCAGTACTGTTATTGGTACAAACACAAACTATACATACCGACCAGTACTGTTATTGGTACAAACACAAACTATACATACCGACCAGTACTGTTATTGGTACAAACACAAACTATACATACCGACCAGTACTGTTATAGGTACAAACACAAACTATACATACCGACCAGTACTGTTATTGGTACAAACACAAACTATACATACCGACCAGTACTGTTATTGGTACAGACACACATTATACATACCGACCAGTACTGTTATAGGTTTTAAATCTAAATAAAACTATCCAGATTAAACTTAACCTAACCTAACCTAGCCTATTTAACCTAACCTAATCAAAAACACTGTTTCTAAGTATATCCAGAATGTGTGTACATTTAAACTGTCAGTTCAATCCACTTTTACACTTAAACCTACAATATATATTATGACATTTGTACTAAAGACCCCCACCAATGCTTGTATACCACACACACACACACACACACACACACACACACACACACAGACTCCACACACACACACACACACACACACACACACCCACACAAACGTCCACACACACAACCCGTAGCCTAGTAGGTGAGGCTCTTCGTCTCACACCACGAGGTGCGGGTCGGGGTTTCAATCCAGACCGGGCGGAGACAAGTTGGGCTTGTCTCCTTTCATGTATTTTAGCCTCAGTTCACCTAGCTGTAAATAGGTACCTGGAATAAGTGGACGACGTTGTGACTCCCATCTGGGGGGTTGGCAAAAATGGTACAAGGCGATATGGGTATCATATGGTTCGACCTACGTAAGGCTGATGGCTACCTAAGCCTTCGGAGACGTAGGCCGTCCCGTATAGTGAGAATGGTACCATACAGATCCACCCTAAACATTCGTAATTTTTCCAATGTCGCCAATTGCTAAATACAGACTACACACACATCCACAGCATTCCAACAGTACATAAAACACCTTAACATTCATTTCCGCAATACATTCCCAGTTAAGGAGGCGCGATAATAATGAGCTTAGCTCGCATTGCGTGGATTCCCCTTGACGAACAAGTAACTGAGTAACACGTACATATATACACACAGCAATCTGAATGAAAGATCACTAACTAGAATACATTTAATAATTATAGCTATTGCCATACACCCACGTGAAGCTACCATCTATGTATTATTAACCAATTAATTAATATTTCCTCGCCGCTACCGGTATTGTATTTTCTTTTACCTCCAGCAATATAGTCATTAAGCTCCCTCTCCCTCATTTCTATATTTCCTCCTCCTCTTTATTGTTATTTCTTCCACTCCTCATCATTATCGTTTTCCTCTCATTCTCCTCCTCAATGTGCTCCTCTTCCTCCACCCCCTTTATATTTTATTATGTTGTCCTCCTCATCATAATCGTTTTCCTCTTCTTCTCCTCCTCAATGTGCTCCTCTTCCTCCACCTCCTTTATATATTATTATGTTATCCTCCCCATCATTATCGTTTTCCTCTTCTTCTCCTCCTCAATGTGCTCCTCTTCCTCCACCCCCTTAATATTTTATTATGTTGTCCTCCTTATCATTGTCGTTTTCCTCTCATTCTCCTCCTGATGTTGCTCTTCTTCCTCCTCCTCTATGTACAGTTTTTGTTTTCCTATTATCAACTAAAATTCGGAAGCTATCATACCAAAGTGGCCGGGGAAAAAAATATAATGCAATTTTAGTCTGGTTCCGCCTCCAAGACCGGGCCAATCACGACGGTAATTATCCGATTAAGGGGGAAAGATTTATAAATTGGTCGAATATTTCATATATGCATTATTTTGTTTGTTTCCTCCCTAGACCTCTATCAAACTTAAACAGACATCCATTAGTTCCCCCTTCTAGATTAATTTGTACATTTTTCGGTAGAAAAGCGGTTCTTCACAAATTACAGGCTCACTATCGTTCGTCAGGAAAAAAATCGACACCTAAATAGCACAAAAGGTCTTAATATTGACACAAAAATGGGGCGAAAGGTCTTATACTCCACAAACTAATGGAGCCAACATCTTAAAATCTGAAAACTAATGGGGCTAAACATGAGGGAGAAGGGGATCTAGAAAAACGCCCCATCTCCCCTTAATCCGGCAGCAAGGCAATAGCACTTTAATTAGCCAATATGCTGCTGGGTCCGAGTTTGATTAGCGGGAATTACTTTGGGCAGGATATTGGACATTACACCTTTCAGTAGGATTACCAATTTCTTACATTTAATCCCCCGTCACACGAACACTATTGTCCAAAAATGTATCTGAGCATACAACACGCTAAAATAACTAGAGTGGCACTCGGTAGAGCGCATACCTCCGCCTCTTCCGATCGCCTCCAAAAATTGAATCACTTCTTACTTGGTGAACAGCAAATATATTCCAAGCAAGTCTGCCCTTCTACGGTGTAAAGGGGACGGCTTGAAGACATATCAACTTCCATCTAGGCTACACACAGAAGACGCTCCGCCCATTGATATTAACCCCACCAATCACTTGACATCTGTATGAATATACCAGCCCTCCATCATCAAGGTGTTACACACACGCGCACACAAAACACCAGTATAAATAATTTCAATTAGTTTCGGAAATATTTCATACAAAGCCGATTTCAACTCCCCCACACACTCTCTCTCTCTCTCTCCGCCTTCCTTTGCTATCCTGTCCTTTATACTCCTGTGTACTCTTTCCACATTCTCGTACTATCGGGTTCGCTATCTCTACCAGAATTAAATCCTGACCACCTCGCTTGGATCGTACGGTCTGTATGGTCAGTGTATCTACATAAAACTATGTTAATCTCTCTCCCGCCCTCCCCACTTCACGAATGCGCCCTCCCTTCTTGCAAGACCGCTCAAGACCTCAACTAGCGCCGCTCTCCTCATATCTCTCTCCTCTCTCCTCTCTTCTCTCTCTCTCTCTCTCTCTCTCATATCTCTATCTCTCTCTCTCTCTCTCTCTCTCTCTCTCTCCTCTCTCTCTCTCTCTCTCTCTCTCTCTCTTCTCTCTCTCTCTCTCTCTCTCCCTTTTGCTCTCTCTCTCTATCTCTCTCTCTCTCTCTCTCTCTCTCTCTCTCTCTCTCTCTCTCTCTCTCTCGTAAAGCACCTACCCTAGCTCCTTTTACTACATACCGTTCGCGTGATCATTTTTCAAGAAGAGCAGATGGAAGAGCGCTATCAAAACGCCCCCGATTCTCCCGTTCATGGTTTAAGGGGGTAGTACTCGCTTTTTATGAACCCCCTTCTCCCTCATGTTTAGCATATTAGTGTTGAGGTTTTAAGACGTTCCTTCCGTTAGTTTGGCGATTTTGATACCTTTCGCCTCATTTTAGTTTTCAATAATTAAGACTTTTTATACCCTTTAGGTGTCGATTATTTCTTGGCGAGCGATAGCGAGCCTCAAGTTTTAGAAGGAGCCGGCTTTCGGCCAGGACATTTTTCTACCGAAAAATTTACACATTTATCTTGAAAGGGGGTCTAGGTTTTTTTTTTTAAAGTTTGATGAGGATCTAGCGAGGAAACTAAAAAATAAATGACGGTAATACATAAATAAATAAATGACGGTAATACATAAATAATCAAATGACGGTAATACATAAATAAACAAATGACGGTAATACATAAAAAAATAAATGACGGTAATATATAAAAAAGCAAATGACGGTAATACATAAAAAATAAATGACGGTAATACATAAATAAACAAATGACGATAATACATAAATAAACAAATGACGGTAATACATAAATAAATAAATGACGGTAATACATAAATAAACAAATGACGGTAATACATAAATAAACAAATGACGGTAATACATAAATAAATAAATGACGGTAATACATAAATAAATAAATGACGGTAATACATAAATAAATAAATGACGGTAATACATAAATAAACAAATGACGGTAATACATAAATAAATAAATGACGGTAATACATAAATAAATAAATGACGGTAATACATAAATAAATAAATGACGGTAATACATAAATAAATAAATGACGGTAATACATAAATAAATAAATGACGGTAATACATAAATAAATAAATTACGGTAATACATAAATAAATAAATGACGGTAATACATAAAACAAAATGACGGTAATACATAAACAAATAAATGACGGTAATACATAAATAAATAAATGACAGTAATACATAAATAAATAAATGACGGTAATACATACAAAAATAAATGACGGTAATACATAAATACTGTATATACACGAAAAGCAAACCACTACCCCCTTAAGGGGGGTGACCTGTTTTTCTTCTGTCCTTTTCTATCTTTCTCTGGCTTGTATCCATTTGGCCCCATTCAGCCTACTGTTTTAAGACGTTTATCCCCCATCCAGGTGTCAATTTTTTACTGGTGAGCGGTAGCGAGCCAGCATATTTTTTATTTGTGTTCGACAGCAGGCTAAATTTGTACATTTTTCGATAGAAAAATTTCTCCGGCGAAGCCGGATTACTTCATATAATGCTGGCTCGCTATCGCTCGCCAGGAAGAAATCGACACCTAAATGGGGATAAACGTCTTAAAATAGTTGGCTGAATGGGGCCGAATGGATACAAGCCAGAGAAAGAGAGAAAAAGACAGAAATAACAAAAAGCAGGTCACCCCCCGGCTAAAGAAGGAGGAGCAAGTGGAACAGGGACATTGTGGAGCAGGGAGAATTATTGGGAGGGAAGGTGTGGAGGAAGAAGGTGGTGGTGCATGTAGGACTAGGAACGGTGGAGGGGAAAGTGGAAGGGTTAACACAAGGAAGAGGGTGGCTGACATATGAGAGAGAGAGAAAGTTCAATAGATAGACATAGATATAGATAGATAGGCTAGATAGATAGACAGAGAGAGAGAATGAGGGATAGAGAGAGATGTGATGCATGACATACAAGTAAAGAAAGAAAACACATGAGAGAGAGAGAGAGAGAGAGAGAGAGAGAGAGAGAGAGAGAGAGAGAGAGAGAGAGAGAGAGAGAGAGAGAGAGAGAGAGAGAGAGAGAGAGAGAGAGAGAGAGAGAGAGAGAGAGAGAGAGAGAGAGAGAGATTAAAGAAAACGAAGATGAAGAAACCCTCTTGAAACAGGGAATTAAGATACGGTTATATAAATCATAAAAATGTAATCCCGTACTGTTGCAGGGTTGGATGTGTAGTATTCGTTTCAGGCAAATTATAGACGGGAATCTGCTATTGACTATTCCAAAATGTTGCTGTATATTTCAAGTATCCTATATACGGACATAATTCACAATATTTCAAACCCCTATATGCAGGACTGGGTATGTAGGAGGTAAAGGACGGACTTGTTATAGGATTTGAGCATGTGGTTGCCAAATTTTATAACTGTTTAACGCATTCAGTAAAAATGAGACAAATGGTGAATTGTAGAACAACATAACTTTTCTTAGTGGCGTTTTTGTATAGTTTAAGAAAGGTCAGGGGAGGCGTTTGCTAAGTCTCGGAGTGAAACAAAAAATACATTGGTCGAAAATGTCAACGGCAATCAAAATCCTCAATAATAATAATGTAACAAAACACCATAATAACCCCAGAAATGTTGTACCAGATAGTGTTAAACGTATGTGTGTGTGTGTCTTGTGTATATGTACCGGTAATATGTGTCTGTTTTTGTGTCTGTCTCCATGTTTCCCCCTTATCCAAACATAATCACTGGCGATATTTTTAAACTACACACAAACTTAATATGCATATATATAAATGATAATATGCCAACGTAGTAACTCGAATGCCGCATTATGAGTTTTAGTCGAATTTATAGTCCGATTCTGAAAAATACAAAATGTGTTTCTAAGCAAATTAATTTGATATGACGGGCGTATTTCAGTTAACGATGCGTGTGTGTGTGTGTGTGTGTGTGTGTGTGTGTGTGTGTGTGTGTGTGTGTGTGTGTGTGTGTGTGTGTGTGTGTGTGTGTGTGCTGAAAAATAAACATGGACACCATTATATTACATAAAAGTTAGCAGGAACCTGATAATATATTTAGTATTTTGTATTTAGAAAAGCTAATAACATCTTTAGTTAAATATTAGTAGTATAAGTAAGACTAGTAGTAGTAGTAGTAGTAGTAGTAGTAGTAGTAGTAGTAGTAGTAGTAGTAGCCAAAATGAAAAGTAGTTTGGAGGGAGAGATCTTGCAGCACAGGACGGCCAACACATCCAACGAAGCACGAGTGGACGTTAGTGCAAGAAGTTTTTGGACAAGAGCACAGCGAGCATTCTTTGACGTAAGAATATTCGACCCAATGGCCCATAGCTACAGCGGGCTGTCTCTGGAGGCTGCACACAAGAGGAATGAACAAGAGAAGGTTAGGGCATATGGGGAAAGGATCTTAAATATCGAACATGGCAGCTTTACCCCACTAGTCTTCACCACATCTGGAGGGATGGGACCTAGGGCCCAGTGCTTCTATTCAAGGCTTGCAGAGATCATCGCAGAGAAGAAGAAACAGCCCAGGAGCCACGTTGTAGCCTGGATGAGGTGCCGTCTATCTTTCTCGTTGCTCAGATCAGCACTACTATGCCTGCGGGGAACAAGACTGTCTGCACCACAACCAGCGACGGTGGCAGAAGTGGACTACGAGGCAGCAGTGGCAGAGGGTCGCATAGGAAGGAGACTGGATTGAAGTTGCATGGTGTTGAATAGTAATATCTGATGCTTGTAAAATAAAATGTATGAACAATATTAAATAAAAATCAATGTAGTAGTAGTAATCCACGATGATGAGTCTGAAGTGCTGACCCCAGAATAGTAAGTAGCTGAATGACTACCAAGTCGGACGCTTTGATGACTGTTCTGACCTGGTTTAGGGTCCAAAGAGGGGATGCACAGGCTGAGTGGTTTAAAAAAAAAAAAAAAGTAGTAGTAGTAGTAGTGGAAATAGTAGTGGTAGCGATATAAGTTCTATATAAAATGTTGTGCTTATGACAAGCGATTATATTTAACATGGACATGAAACCTTGCTGTGAATATATACTCATACCTTAGTCCCACCAACATGATAATACAGGAAGCAGTTACAACAAGGACATGACAGCCAGCACGCTATATTCACCACACTAGACAGGCCGGGAATGGAATAGTGGAGACATGTGTTTTGTTTTTGTGTGTTCATTGTTTTCTGTTATGCTGTTCCTATTCGGGCTCTGTCTGAGTCCCCCCCCCCCCAAAAAAAAAATGAAAAGTGGGGATTGCGCCTGAGTAGGCTATATACATACATACATACAATGCATGTGTTCACAAAGTCACTGCCAATAGACATAGGATGGCTGAGATCACACTGAATAATGTATGGTTGTTGTTGTTGTTATTGTTGTTGTTGTTGTTGTTCCCCAAGCTGCCTGGCCGAACAGCCCCAAGGCCCCGAGCAAGGCCAAGGCCATAACCGTGCGCCCCCACAGAACCCTCACTGCCGACCACAATAAAGCCTGGGTGACCGAAGCCACTCCATGGCGGGGAGCTGAGGAGGGTGCGGAAACGCCCGGGAAACCAAAGCCCCACCCAGGGCCCTGTGCCCCTCAGCAATTATGAAGAGAAAGTTGAGGGGCAAAGGAAAAAAATGTGACGCTTTGGCTTCCAATCTAGGTAGACTGGGAGGTCAATCCACGGAAGAGACGCCGTCACTTGAGATCTAGAAAATATAAAAGTAAAAGTAACAGTCAGAGTAAGCTATGGGTATGGCAGAGATTGCTCAGTTCTCACTCTGATAGACCAGCCCATCACCAGTATAATGTATGGTAGTTTGGTTCCATGACCATTTCAACCTGTGGACCATATCAACCAGTAAACCTCAACCAGTGCCAACATTACCAAACATAACATAACGGTAATTGTTGATATGAAAATGGTTGATATGACTGTTATTCTTAAATCAAACAATGTTGGGCGGAAAAAATCCAACAAAACCCACCTGGAATCGAACCCTGGCACATGTGATCGACAGACAAACGAGCCTATAGTTGTCCTGAGTATGGGCAAGTTATGACTTTGTGAGCAAGGAGTAAGTGGTTTGTAATGGCTTTCAACTAGTAAATTATGGCCTTTTTATACATTCAGGCCCAGAATACATCCGAACGCGATAACATGCAAATTACTGAGGATTTGAAGCTTCCTATTAAAGCTAGACTGCCTCGCGTCGATCTCCGTTGGTGATCGTCTGAGTTTCCACCATTGACTTAACAATTTAGGAGCTCGTCTCTCTCAGCTCTTGTAATTACGTCCGCTTGTTGATGATGGTAATGTTGTTGTTGTTGGTGGAGTTGGTGGTGGTGGTGGTGGTGATGACTATGTTGGTGGTGAGGATTTTGGGCATTATGTTGGTGGTGGGGATTTGAGGCATTATGTAGGCGGTGTTAAAGGTGGGGATTTTTTGTATTATGTTGGAGGTGGGGATGTTTGGGATTATGTTGGTGGTGAGGAATTGGGGGATTGTGTTGGTGATGCAAATTTAGGGGATTATGTTGCTAGTAAGGACTATATTGGCAATGGGGATTATTTTAGTGGTGCGGATTTTGGGGATAATATTGGTGGTGAGGACTATGTTAGTGGTGGGGATTTTGGAGATTATGTTGGTGGTGGTGATTTGGGGGATAATGTTGGTGGTGGGGATTTGGGGGATTAAGTTGGTGGTGGGGATTTGGGGGATTATGTCGGTGGTGGTGGGGATGGGAATATGGGTGGTGGTGTTGGTAGGGGGAGTACAAAGGAGTACAAAGGAAATCAAGCAACAACAGATCTAGTGACCCTTCTAGGTTGCTTGTCCTCCAAAACACTGAGGATCAAGTGTCCAAACAGTGGTTCAGAGTTGGGAAGGGAACATTGGAAAGGGAATTACTGCCCTGGAACTAATGTCCGTGGCAGGATTAGGAAGTTAGTAGGGGACAGATGGGTTAGTAACTGAGGGGGGGATAAAATAAAGTTATTCATTTACAAACGCAGTCAGTCGCGGGTTTGAAGCGAGATATTTGTCTAGGCGGAGTTTAAATGAATCAACGGTGATGCAGTCTATAACGTTTCGGGGAAGCCCATTCCACAAGTTGACAACTCGATTGAAGAAGAAATTCTTAGATTCGTGTGAGTTAAAATATTTACCAATAATTTTGCAACCGTTTTTTGCAAGTGTTGGTGGTGGGGTGGTAGATATAGTGGTAATGGTGGTGGTGGTGGTGGTGATATGGGAGGTGGTGGTGGTGGTGGTGGTAGTGATGGTGGTGGTGGTGATGTGGATGGGAATATGGGTGGTGATATTGGTAGGGGTAGTGGTGGTGGATATAGTGGTAATGGTGGTGGGGATATAGGTGGTGATATTGGTAGGGGTAGTGGTGGTGGATATAGTGGTAATGGTGGTGGTGGTAGTGGTGGTGGGGATATGGGTGGTGATATTGGTAGGGGTAGGGGTGGTGGTGGGGATATGGGTTGTGATATTGGTAGGGTGGTGGATATAGTGGTAATGGTAGTGGTGGTGGGGATATGGTTGGTGATATTGGTAGGGGTAGTGGTGGTGGTAGGGGTGGATATAGTGGTAATGGTGGTGGTGGTAGTGGTGGTGGTGGGGATATGGGTGGTGATATTGGTAGGGGTAGGGGTGGTGGTGGGGATATGGGTTGTGATATTGGTAGGGTGGTGGATATAGTGGTAATGGTCGTGGTGGTGGGCATATGGTTGGTGATATTGGTAGGGGTAGTGGTGGTGGTAGGGGTGGATATAGTGGTAATGGTGGTGGTGGTAGTGGTGGTGGGGATATGGGTGGTGATATTGGTAGGGGTAGGGGTGGTGGTGGGGATATGGGTTGTGATATTGGTAGGGTGGTGGATATAGTGGTAATGGTAGTGGTGGTGGGGATATGGTTGGTGATATTGGTAGGGGTAGTGGTGGTGGTAGGGGTGGATATAGTGGTAATGGTGGTGGTGGTAGTGGTGGTGGGGATATGGGTGGTGATATTGGTAGGGGTAGGGGTGGTGGTGGGGATATGGGTTGTGATATTGGTAGGGTGGTGGATATAGTGGTAATGGTAGTGGTGGTGGGGATATGGTTGGTGATATTGGTAGGGGTAGTGGTGGTGGTAGGGGTGGATATAGTGGTAATGGTGGTGGTGGTAGTGGTGGTGGGGATATGGGTGGTGATATTGGTAGGGGTAGGGGTGGTGGTGGGGATATGGGTTGTGATATTGGTAGGGTGGTGGATATAGTGGTAATGGTAGTGGTGGTGGGGATATGGTTGGTGATATTGGTAGGGGTAGTGGTGGTGGTAGGGGTGGATATAGTGGTAATGCTGGTGGTGGTGGTGGTGATGGTCATATAGGTAGTCGTTATGGTGGTTGGAGGTAGGGATTGTGTTGTTGGTGAAAAATATGGCAGCACTGGTCCTAAAACCCATTAAGGAGGTACCGGTAGTGTTTATATTTTGGTATATTTATCTATTAAATAATGTATATTATAGTTTCCTCGCTAGTCCTCCTTCAAGCTTTAAGAAAAACCCACTAGACCCCCCTTCAAGATAAATGTGTACATTTTTCGGTAGAAAAATGTTCCGTCCTACAATTACAGGCTCGCTATCGCTCGCCAGGAAAAAAAACTCTATAACACGAAAGGCCTTTATATTGACAAAGAAATGGTGCAAAAGGTCTTAAAATCGACAAACTAGTGGGACAAACGCCTACAAATTTTCAAGCTAATGGGACTAAACATAATAGAAAAAAGGCAACTACCTCACCATTAATCTACTGTGTATGGTTCCAAAATGTACAGTACTCCTAGTATTGAATCATTGAATTATTATTTTTCCTCCAAACATTGCATAGATATCCAAGGCCACTACATTACTCATTTGTATGGGCCTAGTCATTACTTAAGCAGGTATCACACGAGCGCTTTTTCCCTCAACATGTATCCTGAACACTGGTCTGACAGCTTATGAGGTCAACATTTAAAATATTTCGGTTTCATCGATCATCAGTTTTGTTTCCGATACCAGTGCAAAATATTTCAGAAATGTTGCCAGAAAATTGTTGATCATCGAATGTTGACTATAAAAACTCTCGTGTGATACCGGCTTTATAGTGGTGAGTAATTATAGTGACCGTAGTGATGATAATGATGATAATAATAATAGTGATGAATCAGACAGGGGAGTCGGCAGCAATGATGAATATTTACAGAGTTTGTAATTACGAGGTTTATGCCGCAGCAGTGACATGGAATATTAATGTTGATTGTATTGGCAGTGGTGGTGGAGGAGGGGAGCAAAGCCGTTCACAGGGAGAATTATCAGGCCTTGTTGACATGTGACGGTGATGGAGGTAGGGATTGTGGTGATGGTAGTGGTATAGGAAGGATTGAGGATGGATGGAATGGTAGGAAGCGACGGTGATGGTGGTGGTAGAGGTAATAGTCGTAATAGTGGAAGGAGTAAGAATGGTGTAGTGGTAGAGGTCATGTGGGATACTGTATTTAGGGGTCGTGTTGTTGGTGGGGTGGTGGATAATAATATAGTGGTGGAGGTAGGGGTAGTTTTGGTGGTGGATATACAGTAGATGTAGCGGTGGTGATGGGGATATGGGCGGTGGAGGTAAGGGTAGTATTGGTGGTGGGGTGGTGGGTATACAGTAGAGGTAGTGGTGGGGATAGGGATATGAGTGGAGGTAGGGGTGGTGGAGGAGATGGGAGTAGTGGTGCTAATAACAGTAATTTGATGTGTATGGCTCCATAATGTGTTCATAGTACAGTCACTGCATTATTATATGGAAGAAAGATGGTGGTGATGGGTAGGGATATCAATAGGGGTGATAGTGATAAAGGGAGCTGATGGTGGAGGGATGAAGGACGAGGGGGGGGGGGGGGGGGCGCTATACAGAACCAGCTTTGATGGGTACAGTAATTATAACATGGACGGCCCAGCTTATGTCCACCGCTCTATAGGACGCACAGATAACATTATGTCCACACCTGTATATTATATTACAGTCAGACTGTTAAACGTAGTCATTTCGTGAATGACTAAACATTTTAGTCAGTCTGTGATATGACTGGTTACTAACTGGTTACCAACTGAATTGGGTTAGGTTAGGTAGCTCAGGATAGGATAGGATAGGTTAGGTTAGGTTGTATTGATCTCCACCTATCAGTTAGGTAGGTCAGGTAAGGTAAGGTTAGGTTAGGTTAGGTTATATTGATCTCCACCTATCATATGATAGGTGGAGATCAATGTATCCTATCCTATCCTATCCTATCCTATCCTAACCTAACCTAACCTAACCTAACCTAACCTAGCCTAACCTATCCTGACCTACCTAACCTAACCCAGTTCAGTTAGTAATCAGTTAGTAACCAGTCATTTCACAGACTGACTAAAATGTTTAGTAATTTCACGAAATTACTACGTTTCACACTGACTGTAACATATACAGTATGTGTTACGTACAATCGTACATATACCTGCACACGACCGATGCATACATACATATTCTCACATATTACACACATATACTGTCACACGAACACACACACGCACCAGTACACACTTACATGCACCGACACACACACACACACACACACACACACATACATACACACACACACACACACACACACACACACACACATACACACACATTAAAACTATACATATACACACGCTATATACTTTAGAACGATGCCACGGTATTTGTATAACATTATCGTGGTATTTTGTCCGTCAGTGTTAACTATCTCATGGTTACCGGAATGAGGTGTATTAGGTGTTCATTGTAGGTAATTGTCGTATCTGAACAGTTATAGACATATCGAACTGGTACACACAAGTTGTAGGCTGGCTTTACTGGATCCCACAAATAACTTTATTATATGGTATTTTGGCTAATATACTATTTTAATCAATTAGTATCACTATATGCAAACTCATTCATTACCATATAAGCTTGAAGTAAATCATTTAGGTACAAATAGTCACTCCTATCTCTACCTCACGGGCATGGGTTCCAAATATCTATAATTATACAGTCAAGCTAACAAACAGTGTTCTACCTCTATAATATCAAGCTTGGCAATCTCAAGCCCAAAGAATAGAACGTCCGTAACTCACATTAACACTACCGTCATAAAATATACAGAAAGAAAAATGGAGGTTAAAAAATGAAGACGATATATAGATTGAATAAACACATATAAACATAATGGAAATACTAGTGTTGATATGGTGCCCAACGAATGAATAGTCTACCACACTGACAGCAACATCATAGCAAAAAGGTAAACACATACATTAACTTTTAACCAACACTCAACTTGTACATACATTAAGGGGAGGTTTTTAGTGTGTTTCCTAAACTTCCATCAAGCTTGAAATTACACCCCCTTGAGTCCCTTTCAAGATAAATTTGTACATTTTTCGGTAGAAAAATTTCCCGGCCAGAGGCCGGTTCCTCTTAAATTACAGGCTCGCTATCGCTCGCCAGGATAAAATTGACACCTGAATGGCACGAAAGGTCTTAATATGGGGTGAAAGTTCTTAAAATCGCTAAACTAATGGGGCGAACGTTTTATAATATCAAAAGCAATGGGGCTAAACATGAGGGAGAAAGGGGTCAAGAAAAAAATCCCTCAAGTGGATATCTCCCCTTAACCCCGCCACCAATCACAGAAGATATACGGTATTATATTTCCCTGGACAGCAGCTTGTATTAAGGGGGGATGGTTCACTTTTTGGTAATTTTTGTCATGAACTCATTATTTTTCTAGTTTCCTCCCTAGACCTCCATCAAAGTAAAACAAATAACATACATTAGATCCTCCTTCTATATAAATTTGTACATTTGTTGGTAAAAATATGTCCCGGCCGAAGCCGGTTCTTCTTTTAGGCTCACTGCCAGGAAAAAAAATCTACACCTAAATAGCACGAAAGGTCTTAATATTGAAAACAAAATGGGGCGAAAGGTATTAAAATCGAAAAACTAATGGGGCAAACATTTTACAATATGAAAACTAATAGGGATAAACATGAGGGAGAGGGGGGTTCAGAAAAGCGACCCATCTCCCCTTAGCAGTACATCTGTGTTCGCTTGTGTTTCTATCTCCTCTTTTGAACAGCCAGACTAACCAATAGTTTATAGATAGAACTGTTCATATGGTATACAGGATATACAAATATACTGTCAGAGGAAAATATACATTGGCTGATACATTGAGATGGACGGAAAGGAAAGGACGAGGAAACTATAGTCAACGAAAGGGAAACAGAGAAGAGAGAAGAGGAGAGTAAAACAGAATAGAGGAGAGGAGAGGATAACAGAATAGAGGAGAGGAGAGGCTAACATAATAGAGGAGAGGAGAGGATAACAGAATAGAGGAGAGGAGAGGATAACAGAATAGAGGAGAGGAGAGGATAACAGAATAGAGGAGAGGAGAGGATAACAGAATAGAGGAGAGGAGAGGATAACAGAATAGAGGAGAGGAGAGGATAACATAATAGAGGAGAGGAGAGGATAACATAATAGAGGAGAGGAGAGGATAACAGAATAGAGGAGAGGAGAGGATAACAGAAGAGAGGAGAGGAGAGGATAACAGAAGAGAGGAAAGGAGAGGATAACAGAATAGAGGAGAGGAGAGGATAATAGAAGAGAGGAGAGGAGAGGATAACAGAAGAGAGGAGAGGAGAGGATAACAGAATAGAGGAGAGGAGAGGATAACAGAATAGAGGAGAGGAGAGGATAACAGAATAGAGGAGAGGAGAGGATAACAGAATAGAGGAGAGGAGAGGATAACAATAGAGGAGAGGAGAGGATAACAGAATAGAGGAGAGGAGAGGATAACAGAATAGAGGAGAGGAGAGGATAACAGAAGAGAGGAGAGGAGAGGATAACAGAATAGAGGAGAGGAGAGGATAACAGAATAGAGGAGAGGAGAGGATAACAGAATAGAGGAGAGGAGAGGATAACAGAATAGAGGAGAGGAGAGGATAACAATAGAGGAGAGGAGAGGATAACAGAATAGAGGAGAGGAGAGGATAACAGAATAGAGGAGAGGAGAGGATAACAGAAGAGAGGAGAGGAGAGGATAACAGAATAGAGGAGAGGAGAGGATAACAGAAGAGAGGAGAGGAGAGGATAACAGAATAGAGGAGAGGAGAGGATAACAGAATAGAGGAGAGGAGAGGATAACAGAATAGAGGAGAGGAGAGGATAACAGAATAGAGGAGAGGAGAGGATAACAGAATAGAGGAGAGGAGAGGATAACAGAAGAGAGGAGAGGAGAGGATAACATAATAGAGGAGAGGAGAGGATAACAGAAGAGAGGAGAGGAGAGGATAACAGAAGAGAGGAGAGGAGAGGATAACATAATAGAGGAGAGGAGAGGATAACAGAATAGAGGAGAGGAGAGGATAACATAATAGAGGAGAGGAGAGGATAACAGAAGAGAGGAGAGGAGAGGATAACATAATAGAGGAGAGGAGAGGAGAGGATAACAGAATAGAGAGGAGAGGATAACAGAATAGAGGAGAGGAGAGGATAACAGAAGAGAGGAGAGGAGAGGATAACAGAATAGAGGAGAGGAAAAGAGAATAGAAGAGAGCAAGAGAATGAAGAGATAAAGGATGTGAAAGAACAAGAGAATAAACAACCAATGCTCTCACCACCACCACCACTACTACTACCACCACTACTACCACCACCAACAACAACAACAATCACCAGCAAAGACAAAGAGCCCATCTATAATATTATTCAGGGGAGTGACTCTATCGTGCCAATTAATCCCTGCCTGAGCCCAAAGTACAGTTACCAATATAATCCCACTACCCATCACAGCTGCCCTCTATATCCCTAATACAACCACTGTTACACCGGATGGCTTAAGGGGGAGGTAGTGGATTTTTATGGACCCCCTTCTCCCTCGTCCTTAGCCCCATTAGTTTTGAGATTTTAAGACGTTGCTCCATTAGTTTGTCGATTTTAAGAACTTTCGTCCTATTTCTTTATCAATATTTAGACCTTTCATGTCATTTAGGTGTCAAATTTTCCTGGCGAGCGATAGCGAGGCTGTCAGTTTAGAGGAAGAGGCCTTCAGCCATACCATTTTTATGCAGACAAATGTACAAATTAATCTTGAATTGGGATATTGAGGATATTTAACTAAGCTTGAAGGAGGTCTACGGAGGAAACGAAAACAATAATAATCATATAAATAAAGACACTTACACATACCCTACCGACCCCCTCAAGTCTGTCTAGCGTATGCCACCTCACTTTAACTTACACATACCCTACCGACCCCCTCAAGTCTGTCTAGCGTAGCCACCTCACTTTAACTTACACATACCCTACCCCCTCAAAACTGCCTAGCGTATGCCACCTCACTTTAACTTACACATACCCTACCCCCTCAAGTCTGTCTAGCGTATGCCACCTCACTTTAACTTATACATACCCTACCCCCTCAAAACTGCCTAGCGTATGCCACCTCACTTTAACTTACACATACCCTACCCCCTCAAGTCTGTCTAGCGTATGCCACCTCACTTTAACTTATACATACCCTACCCCCTCAAGTCTGTCTAGCGTATGCCACCTCACTTTAACTTACACATACCCTACCCCCTCAAGTCTGTCTAGCATATGCCACCTCACTTTAACTTATACATACCCTACCCCCTCAAGTCTGTCTAGCGTATGCCACCTCACTTTAACTTACACATACCCTACCCCCTCAAGTCTGCCTGGCGTATGCCACCTCACTTTAACTTACACATACCCTACCCCCTCAAGTCTGTCTAGCGTATGCCACCTCACTTTAACTTACACATACCCTACCCCCTCAAGTCTGTCTAGCGTATGCCACCTCACTTTAACTTACACATACCCTACCCCCTCAAGTCTGTCTAGCGTATGCCACCTCACTTTAACTTACACATACACTACCCCTCAAGTCTGTCTAGCGTATGCCACCTCACTTTAACTTACACATACCCTACCCCCTCAAGTCTGTCTAGCGTATGCCACCTCACTTTAACTTACACATACCCTACCCCCTCAAGTCTGTCTAGCGTATGCCACCTCACTTTAACTTATACATACCCTACCCCTCAAGTATGCCTGGTGTATGCCACCTCACTTTAACTTATACATACCCTACCCCCTCAAGTCTGCCTAGCATATGCCACCTCACTTTAACTTATACATACCCTACCCCCTCAAGTCTGTCTAGCATATGCCACCTCACTTTAACTTATACATACCCTACCCCCTCAAGTCTGCCTGGCGTATGCCACCTCACTTTAACTTACACATACCCTACCCCCTCAAGTATGCCTGGTGTATGCCACCTCACTTTAACTTATACATACCCTACCCCCTCAAGTCTGCCTAGCATATGCCACCTCACTTAACTTATACATACCCTACCCCCTCAAGTCTGCCTGGCGTATGCCACCTCACTTTAACTTATACATACCCTACCCCCTCAAGTCTGCCTGGCGTATGCCACCTCACTTTAACTTACACATACCCTACCGCCTCAAGTCTGCCTGGCGTATGCCACCTCACTTTAACTTACACATACCCTACCCCCTCAAGTCTGCCGAGCGTATGCCACCTCACTTTAACTTATACATACCCTACCCCCTCAAGTCTGCCTAGCGTATGCCACATCACTTTAACTTATACATACCCTACCCCCTCAAGTCTGCCTGGCGTATGCCACCTCACTTTAACTTATACATACCCTACCCCCTCAAGTCTGCCTAGCGTATGCCACCTCACTTTAACTTACACATACCCTACCCCCTCAAGTCTGCCTGGCGTATGCCACCTCACTTTAACTTACACATACCCTACCCCCTCAAGTCTGTCTAGCGTATGCCACCTCACTTTAACTTACACATACCCTACCCCCTCAAGTCTGCCTGGCGTATACCACCTCACTTTAACTTACACATACCCTACCCCCTCAAGTCTGTCTAGCGTAGCCACCTCACTTTAACTTATACATACCCTACCCCCTCAAGTCTGCCTAGCGTATGCCACCTCACTTTAACTTATACATACCCTACCCCCTCAAGTCTGCCTAGCGTATGCCACCTCACTTTAACTTATACATACCCTACCCCCTCAAGTCTGCCTGGCGTATGCCACCTCACTTTAACTTACACATACCCTACCCCCTCAAGTCTGTCTAGCGTATGCCACCTCACTTTAACTTACACATACCCTACCCCCTCAAGTCTGCCTGGCGTATACCACCTCACTTTAACTTACACATACCCTACCCCCTCAAGTCTGTCTAGCGTAGCCACCTCACTTTAACTTATACATACCCTACCCCCTCAAGTCTGCCTAGCGTATGCCACCTCACTTTAACTTATACATACCCTACCCCCTCAAGTCTGCCTAGCGTATGCCACCTCACTTTAACTTATACATACCCTACCCCCTCAAGTCTGCCTAGCGTATGCCACCTCACTTTAACTTACACATACCCTACCCCCTCAAGTCTGTCTAGCGTATGCCACCTCACTTTAACTTACACATACCCTACCCCCTCAAGTCTGCCTGGCGTATACCACCTCACTTTAACTTACACATACCCTACCCCCTCAAGTCTGTCTAGCGTAGCCACCTCACTTTAACTTATACATACCCTACCCCCTCAAGTCTGCCTAGCGTATGCCACCTCACTTTAACTTATACATACCCTACCCCCTCAAGTCTGCCTAGCGTATGCCACCTCACTTTAACTTATACATACCCTACCCCCTCAAGTATGCCTAGCGTATGCCACCTCACTTTAACTTATACATACCCTACCCCTCAAGTCTGCCTAGCGTATGCCACCTCACTTTAACTTATACATACCCTACCCCCTCAAGTCTGCCTAGCGTATGCCACCTCACTTTAACTTATACATACCCTACCCCCTCAAGTCTGCCTAGCGTATGCCACCTCACTTTAACTTATACATACCCTACCCCCTCAAGTCTGCCTGGCGTATGCCACCTCACTTTAACTTACACATACCCTACCCCCTCAAGTCTGTCTAGCGTATGCCACCTCACTTTAACTTATACATACCCTACCCCCTCAAGTCTGCCTGGCGTATACCACCTCACTTTAACTTACACATACCCTACCCCCTCAAGTCTGTCTAGCGTAGCCACCTCACTTTAACTTATACATACCCTACCCCCTCAAGTCTGCCTGGCGTATGCCACCTCAATTTAACTTATACATACCCTACCCCCTCAAGTCTGCCTAGCGTATGCCACCTCACTTTAACTTATACATACCCTACCCCCTCAAGTATGCCTAGCGTATGCCACCTCACTTTAACTTATACATACCCTACCCCCTCAAGTCTGCCTAGCGTATGCCACCTCACTTTAACTTATACATACCCTACCCCCTCAAGTCTGCCTAGCGTATGCCACCTCACTTTAACTTACACATACCCTACCCCCTCAAGTCTGTCTAGCGTATGCCACCTCACTTTAACTTACACATACCCTACCCACTCAAGTCTGCCTGGCGTATACCACCTCACTTTAACTTACACATACCCTACCCCCTCAAGTCTGTCTAGCGTAGCCACCTCACTTTAACTTATACATACCCAACCCCTCAAGTCTGCCTAGCGTATGCACCTCACTTTAACTTATACATACCCTACCCCCTCAAGTCTGCCTAGCGTATGCCACCTCACTTTAACTTATACATACCCTACCCCCTCAAGTATGCCTAGCGTATGCCACCTCACTTTAACTTATACATACCCTACCCCCTCAAGTCTGCCTAGCGTATGCCACCTCACTTTAACTTATACATACCCTACCCCCTCAAGTCTGCCTAGCGTATGCCACCTCACTTTAACTTATACATACCCTACCCCCTCAAGTCTGCCTAGCGTATGCCACCTCACTTTAACTTATACATACCCTACCCCCTCAAGTCTGCCTGGCGTATGCCACCTCACTTTAACTTACACATACCCTACCTCAAGTCTGTCTAGCGTATGCCACCTCACTTTAACTTACACATACCCTACCCCCTCAAGTCTGCCTGGCGTATACCACCTCACTTTAACTTACACATACCCTACCCCCTCAAGTCTGTCTAGCGTAGCCACCTCACTTTAACTTATACATACCCTACCCCCTCAAGTCTGCCTGGCGTATGCCACCTCAATTTAACTTATACATACCCTACCCCCTCAAGTCTGCCTAGCGTATGCCACCTCACTTTAACTTATACATACCCTACCCCCTCAAGTCTGCCTCACTTTAACTTTCATTAATTTAGTTCTGGCAAGTTTTATACGCTTTTGCTTAGCTCTACCCTCCTTCCTCCTCGCACCCCCCACCTCCCCTCCGTCAACAACATCCTTAATCCCTGGATAAAACCAACGCGTTGGATACATCTCTCTTAAAAAGCGGTTGCTGGAATTTGAGGCGACACTTACCAAGATTGAACCTCTCTCTCGCTATCTTAATTCAAACACACACACACACACACACACACACACACACACACACAAGGTAACATACACACGTGTACTCACAGAAACATAAACAGCCACAGCCACAAACTCACGTTATCAATCGTATGAAAATATTGATACAGACAGAAATACACACATACACATACACTCATATAGACACGCACATAAACGTATACAGATGTGTATGTGCGTGCTGGTGTACACGAGGAACACAGTATTACAGATTTATATATTTGATTAAACTAAAACCGAGAATAATAGATAGCTCCATCGGTGCTCTCTCTCTCTCTCTCTCTCTCTCTCTCTCTCTCTCTCTCTCTCTCTCTCTCTCTCTCTCTCTCTCTCTCTCTCTCTCTCTCTCTCTCTCTCTCTCTCTCTCTCTCTCTCTCTCTCTCTCTCTCTCTTTTTCTTTTCTTTGTGTTAGTGCGTACGCGGGCGCGAGCGTGTGTGTGGAAGTGTATGGGCGAGAACTAGGCCAAATAATAGATGATACACAGGTCTTGCGTTACGTGGACCTAAACCTCCATAACAGGGGGAAACTGAGTTAAGGGGAGGTTTCTAGTTTGTTTCCTACTCCTCCAGCAATCTTAAAATGTCACCCCTATGACCCCCTTTCAAGATAAATTCGTACATTTTTCGGTAGAAAAATGTCCCGGCCGAAGGCCAGCTACTCTTAAATTACAGGCTCGCTATCGCGCGCCAGGATAAAATCGACACCTAAATTGCACGAAAGGTCTTAAAATTGACAGAATGGGGCGAAAATTCTTAAAATCACCAAACTAATGGGGCAAACGTCTTAAAATCTCAAAAACAATGGGGCTAACCATGAGGGAGAAAGGGGTCAAGAAAAAATCCCTCAAGTGGACATCTCTCCTTAACACATGGTTTGTACCAAGAATGACTTGGACAAATGGTTTGCGTAACGAACCGCTCGTATAACAACGGAGGTAAATCAAACACGGTGTCTGACTGTGGAGGTTATTAATTATGCCGTCTTCTTTGTCAATTATTACTCGTTATTTTGTCTCTCTCTCCCTGAGTTGTATAGTTATTTTGTCTCTCTCTCCCTGAGTTGTATCCATTCGGCCCCATGCAGCCTACTGTTTCCATACGTTTATCCCTAACCAGGTGTTGATTTTTTCCTGGCGAGCGGTAGCGAGCCAACATATTTATATAAATGTTTTTGACAGCAGGCTAAATTTGTACATTTTTCGATAGAAAAATGTCTCCGGTGAAGCCGGATTTCTCCATACAATGCTGGCTCGCGAAGAAATCGGCACCTGGATGGGTATAAACGTCTTAAAGCAGTAGGTTGAATGGGGTCGAATAGATACAACCCAGAGAAAGAGAGAAAGGGAGAGAAAACAAGCAGTTCACCTCCCTTTAATGATGGGATTGTTTATAATGGACTTTGTTTTGTAAAGGATATGGATCTTGTACTAAAGTTACCTGAATAAAGCAGGGATAGGCTGATTGTTGTACAGATATTATATCACCCCACCTCCACCACCATCACCATTACAACACCACCATCACCACCATTGTAACACCACCATTAAAACATTACCACCACCATTGTAACACCACCATCACCATTGCAACACCACCATCACCATCATCAACACTGCAACACCACCCTCACCAAACCACCTTAGCAACACCACCATTACCAGTACAGTACTAACATACAACTAACACTACAATAACAAAACCTACACCACTGCAACACAAGAAATCCCAGACAAAGCCTCCAACACAACAGAAACACCTCACGTGTGGGGAGGTGTGGTGGAGTGGTCTTGCCACTGGCCTGGTAATCCAAAGGTCCCGGGTTCAAATCCCGATGTATCAATGGGAAGATATTATTGGGATGGAATTTGTGCTGTACCTAGTATCAGTGCATTACCACAAGCCCACCGAAACGTCAATAAAATACCCTCATTGTTCCCTGATTAAATAGCACTGTATGAATATTCCCATATTCAAAATATGCTATAGGGGTGCAATGCCTGGTGAGTTATCTGCTCAACAGGTGGCGTTGTGTGTGTGTGTAAGTGTGAGAGTCCGAGTGTAGGGGATGAGACAGTGAAGCACGGGAACGAGGTGGCTTCCGAGATGGGGTCGTTTCGGGCCATGAGTGAGCACCGTGCCTCATGTGAAGGCAAGATGGCAGGTGCTGTTGTACTCTACGTGCTTCACATGTCTCACTCCCTAGACTGGAACAAGACCTCACGGGCTTCACTGTTCATTGTAAAGCGGTGAATGTTAAGGCTCTCAGCCTATGCCCGAGAGGAAGTAAGTTGGGAAAAAAAAAAAAAAAAAAAAACGTATCCAATGAAGACAACACTACCACAGCAACTCAATAACCACCATCACTACCACAATTATAGGTGGCGCCAACGAATTTGACAAAAATCTTGATCCCTGACCTCTCTGTAACTCAAAAGAGCCTAGAGCAAACTGACTGTAAATATCCACACCTATTTCCTGGTGTACTCTTCCCAAATGATAGAATCGTCAGCCTGATACCTTTCATTCATTTCGAGTTATAAGAAGTTAAGGAGTCAAGATTATTGTCAACTTTGCTGGCGCTACCTATACCACAAACAACAACCACACCCACTCTTACCTACGACCACTATGGTCAATTTTGTTCAGCTGATGGTAAATTGCCATCTCACCATCCTGATTACTCGGCTATTACCAAGATTTAGAAGCAAAATATCTTGCTAATTATGAAAACTCGGCAATAATATGAAGCAAAGACACAGTAATAATTTGTTGTTAGTTATCGAGAAATGAATTGGTGAGGGATATAATTTACCATCAGCTAATAAAATAAAAATAAGTAATAATAATACAAATACAGACTATACTACCTCAAACACCCACCACCCACACTCTTACCAACAGCCACTACCAACAGCCACTACCACCACCACCACATTTTCCTCCCAACCCCAACTTCCCAGTCTTACCTGGACAAATGTTGACAAGTTAAGACAGTCTTTTTTCGTGGTTTCCCAAAAAATTTGGAGTTGCTGGTCTTGAGTTTGTCGAAATTTGATTGAACAGCGCCCTCACATTTCCATCTCTCACTTCCCCAACGCTTTAATTACAACTATATTTTTATCTCAAAGCTCGTTAAAGTTTTAACAGTAATTTTGAAGACATGAAGTGAGTCTGGAAGGAAGGTTAGGGTGAAGGGCACTTACTATGTCTGTGTCTTCAGAAACACATTTTATCTATTTTTTTTTTTTTTTTTTTTTTCTATGTGATTGAGGGAGGCAAAAGGCATAACTGCCTATAGCGAGTGCCTCCCCCATAGTTGAAAGAGTGACAGGGCCAAAATCAAGGGACGTTCGAGCCAAAATGCCTGGACACACGGAGTTTGAAGCAATTTAAGTCATAGGAAGAGGGAAAGACTGATTCTGGGAGAGAGTTCCAGAGCTCAGATGTTGAGTAGAAGAAAGTTTGAGAGTAACGTTTCACTCTTGGGTTGGAGAGTTGCACAGAGTAGGGGTGGGATTGAGTTGCAAGACGGGTACCACGTGCCCTACGTAAAGGAGGTGGTATGCACTGGGATAGCTCTGAGGAACACTGATTATTATAGTAGCGATAGAATAGCGAGAGGGATGCAACATTGCGGCGGAGAGAGAGAGAGAGATTGCAGAGAGTTGGTGAGTGGACGGGAGTTAATGATACGAAAGGCCTTCCTTTCAACTTGTCTAGGAGAGAGCGGTGTGAGAGGAACCTCCCCACACATGTGAACAATACTCAATACAAGGGCGCACTATGCCCCTGTACAGAGCAAGAAGCTGTGCAGGGGAAAAGAACCCCCTAAGGCGGTTGAGCACACCCAGCTTCTGGGAGGCTGCCTTAGCAAGACTGGTAATATGGTCCTTCCAAATGAGAGCAGAAGAAAAAGAGACACCAAGAATATTGAGAGAAGATGAAGGGTTGATTTTTGTATTGTTGAAGAATAAGGGATAGTCCGCTGGGAGATCCTGACGGGTAGATAGATGGAGAAATTGGGTTTTGGAAGCATTAAAGTTAACAAGGTTTTCTCTGCCCCAATTGGAAATAGTATTTAGATCAGAATTTAAGAGTTCTATGGCTTCATTACGTTTGTCGTTGAGGGATTGCTGGCTGGGGCGTTCTGAAAAACTAATGGAGTAGTGTAAGGTTGAGTCGTCTGCGTATGAATGGATGGGAATTAAGGTACAGTTAAGGAGATCATTTATAAAAATTAGAAAGAGAATAGGAGATAGGACAGAGCCCTGAGGAACACCGGAGTTTATAGGGTGAGGAAGTGAACAATGGCCGTCCACAACCGCAGCTATGGAACGGCCGGAAAGGAAATTAGAGACAAAGGCACAGATGGAGGGATAGAAACCGAAGGAGGGTAGTTTAGAAATTAAAGATTTATGCCAGACTCTATCGAAGGCTTTCGATATGTCTAGTGCAATAGAAAAAGTTGGAAAAAGTTGGAATATATCAACAAGCGCAATGAAGATAAACAAATAATATGATGTATTAATATAATACACACACATATATATATATATATATATATATATATATATATATATATATATATATATATACTGTATATATCGGTATATACAGTATATATATATACACTCACTCCCTCACACTCCCCCCCCCTTGCCTTTAAGCACCCTCATCCTTTTACCCCCCCCCCTCACCACTTTCTCCTTTACACTATTTCCCCCTCAGCCTTCAGGTTAAGTGGTAATGAAGGATGATAATATGAGAACACAGGAGCAGTGTTAATGCTCTCAGTAGCCTACCCAGCAATGCCAGACAAAAATACTGGAACGAAGCGGTCTAATAAGTGTAAGTGATGGTGACGACAAGCCTTTCTTATTCTCTTTCTCTCCCTTTCTTATTCTCTCTCTCTCTCTCTCTCTCTCTCTCTCTCTCTCTCTCTCTCTCTCTCTCTCTCTCTCTCTCTCTCTCTCTCTCTCTCTCTCTCTCTCTCTCTCTCTCTCTCTCTCTCTCTCTCTCTCTGGATCTATTTATTTATGTATTAATCAATCTATCTCTATCTATCTATCTATCTATCCGTACTTAATAGGCAGGTCATTTGAGCATAAATCCAAAGATGTAGTCCTCACTCTTCACAATTCCTTATACTCTCTCTCCAGCTTTGCTATCATTACCTTCCACATTGTATAGAAATTCTATTTTAGCATTAAGTCCGAACTGCCGAGTAGGGACGGCAAGGTCTGTGTATTTATGTAACCCTATGTAACTCTATGTAATTATGTAACTCTCTCCCTCTCTCTCTCTCTCTAAACCAATGAAGCTCCCCGAACAGAACTCCAATAGTCTAGGAGACTGGAAAGACGAATTAGTCCCCCCCCCCCCCCCTTCATTACCAGGGACAGAGACCCAGCACCATTACAGTATTAGGTTAGATAATTAGACCCGGAGCTAAGACGGCATACCAAACAGTCACTAAGGGTAACACTGGCATACATAATGACCTATTAACCCCTTCAGTACCATGGAGTAATGTTTATATATTCTGGTAACCATTAGACGATTGTCTTTGGTTTATAATCTACCTATACGACTCATAATGGGTAAAAACTATCTCAATAAACCCTCTTAGTAACATAGGTCGTTCTTGAATTGCATACAATCATCTATTTTTAGCCAGAATCAAAGGTAAAAAGGCGTAATGGGACTGAAGGGGTTAAAAAACGGACGGTTCTTGGGACTGTTTCTATTGTTAACGGTAGTTGAGTTAATGGTGAGTTGTGTATATTTAATGTTGTTAATTTACCTTTGCCCTCCGTGTTCGTCCACATGTATGATAATGAAATATCGTAGTTTGAAATAATTAACCAAAGAATGGAGATGATCCTTAACAATTCACTGCTGCTAAATGGTTATATGGTCACACAGTAGAAGAATATGAACACATTACCGCGGTTATAACTTCATTAACTATACGAGGGAAGACGATCTGACTCTAATATATAAAAGGTTTGGTGATAAGCTACCTAATTCAATCTACGACAGAAATTAGATGAATCTTCGTCCCTTTCATAATTTTATGTGATACTAAATGAGATTATTAATATATTAGTACATTACGTGTAGTCTAGACTCATTTGTGAATTACATAAAACACTTACAGTATATTCAATAACAGAAAAACTACTCGACTCGTAGTTGTAAACATCTCTACTGACTTTCTTCCTCCACCTAACTTTATTATAACATTATATTAGTTCTCATTATAATGTAAATAAACTATTTCTCGTAGGCAAGAATTAATCAATTCAATTATCTTTTATTTCAAGTATATAATATGACCACGATAGTCAGAGTAAAAAAAAAAATTACATCTTCGTATACAAAGAGTTAATACAATATCTGGCGGTAACACAAATCTAGTAGCCTATAACCAGGCGTATTTCCCTTGCGAGGCAGCCTAACAGAATCATACCCTCCCAAAATCCAACCGTGTTATTTAAATCCTGTTCACGTTTCCACACACTGAATCAAATGATCGTGTGTGGCGGCCTTTAAACAGTTTCAATGCAGTGACGCCTTTCTGTCAAATATTCTATCATTAGGTGTTTTTCTCAGCTTAGGTAATCGGAACTCGATGGATATATAGAACAATAGTTAGCTCGTTTCAATCCTGGAGGTCATGTCTGCCACTAAGCTACAGGTTTATGTCCACCAGAATGACACCATCGTATCGAAGAGGTAAATAATTAATATCTACGTGTCCACCCGGTGAATAAAGTGTGTGGTATAGTGTGACTATTATGTAATGTGTGTGATATAGTGTGACTATTATGTAATGTTGTGGCCTAGCTGGTGCACAATGACTATAACACACCAAACACACTATAGTGTGTTGTTGTTGTTGTTGTTGTGGCTGTATACCACCCAGCTGACTAATGACTCATAGCCAGCCCTTCATAACCCCTCCGGCTCCGGTAAACTGGTCAACGTCACACGCCCTCCATGGTGAAGTTATCCTGTTTCTGGAATCATCACAACGCGATGAAGCTGACAATCAAGAGCACCTCGTAACCAGAACCAGGCGTACCAAAGATTGGACTGCATTGGGGGGGAGGGGTACAGAAGAGACGTTTCGCCCCACAGCCAAATGCTGGGGCCCCATGACGACATTACTACCACTGCTAAGTGGTGAGGGGGTGCATCTATTCGACATTGTTCTGAAGGGGCCAAAGTTGGAGGGTAGACTACCTGTTGAAGGGAATTTGATGACAGTCTGTTTGTTGTTTTAAGGCAGTTTGTTTCTATCTCGGTCCTGACAGATAGTCGACCGATGGTGAGGCCAACCAAGAGTGGCCTGGGTCGTGCACAAGGACTATAACACAACAAACATAACTCCACAACTCTCACTGTTCCTGGTCTCAAGTCCTCCCACTTTATCATGCACCAGCCTCTTCAAAACTAACACAGGTTTATTCTTATTTGTTGGCTAAATAATATTTTCTACTACATGATAAAAAAAAACAATTGCGTATAATTAACAATGTTCATAATTGTTGGTGCTGCCTGTCAGCTGTAACCACTATCGTTCTATGTTACAAGCACACACACCCACACACACACACACACACACACACACACACACACACACATACATATACACCCTAGTACGTGCGCAACAATTACAGTATATGGATATATGAATACATTTATCAAAGTCTGTATATTTCTCTCGTTCTCATCCCGGTGGATCATATATACTTTAATTAATTTCATTGGGGGTGTGGTGGTGAGATTAATACAAATAATATATATATATATATATATATATATATATATATATATATATATATATATATATATATATATATATATATATATATATATACATAATAATAATAATAATATATATAATTATTATTATATATTATGTTATTTCCTGAAGAAGTAAAACAGAAAGTACAGTAATCAATACTGGTCAACAGAATGTCACATGAATGTCTCTGTCCCTCCAGGTGGGTAAGACACGGGCAAGGACAGTACTGGTCCCAATAGATGATGTGAACACACCTTATAAAAAAATAAAAAATAAATAAAAAAATAACCGACTATGAATAAAATAAAATAATGTCTAAACATATCTTATCGTTTTTGTCATTATACAATTATTACAGCAGTCCCATACTTTACTGGTAAGTTTTCAAGCATGAACAACCAAACTACATTAAGTTCATATACATTGCAGTTTTATGAAATTTCCAATTAAAACATATCATATAATATACTCCGGGTGCTGTCATGCCCGGTAGTTTCATAGCTAGGACCTAAAAACAGAGACATTACTCCGAGCTACGTTAAGCGAATGTAAACAACGGAAACCAAACGACCCAGCAGCAGCAGTAGTAGTATTTTGTTCTAGATCCCCTTCCCCCTCATGCTTAGCCCCATTAAATTTGAAATATTTACACGTTATAGCTGTCCCCGGCTATGGGGTATGTGCCCGAGTATATATATAGATAGATAGATAGATAGATAGATAGATAGATAGATAGATAGATAGATAGATAGATAGATATAATTAGATAGATAGATATATAGATAATTAGATAGATAGATAGATAGAGAGAGAGAGAACACGTTATATAACCACAATATATTTAATAATTATATTGTCAGCATGTTGGCTGTATAGTTCACGAGCGCCAATTTCGGCTATTTTGTATAAGTGGCCCGGCTCCCTAAAGTTGACCCTGCGTGTGTGGTGGTTATGGTGGGTGACAATATTTATAGTCCATTCATAATAAGTAGGACAGCAATCGTGACTCCTAACCTCTGTAACTCATAAAGGGCTAGAGCAAATGGGCTGTACATTTTCAAACCTATTCCCTGGCTGGCTCTTCCCAAATGGTAGATATATTAACTCGATTACTGTAGTCCTTTTTGAGTCATGATCGGTTGGGGTCAGGATTTGTGGCATATCTATAATAAACCGGGTAGAGGATACGGGATGCCGACTTATGGGGGTAGTGCTTGGTCTTTGGTCTATGTATTTATTAATTTATTTATTTTTGAGTTTCCTCGATAGACTTCCATCAAGCTCTTTCTAAAATTAGAGGCTCGCTATCGCTCGCCAGGAGAAAATCGACACCTAAAGGGCACGAAAGGTCTTAATATTGACAACATAATGAGGCGAAAGGTCTCAAAATGGCCAAACAAACGGAACGAACGTCTTAAAACCTCAAAACTAATATGCTAAACATGAGGGAGAAGGGGGTCCAGAAAAAGCGAGTAGGTTGAGGCGGATTAAACAATAATGATGCAGGTTACTTGGGATGTGATAACTTGGGATGTGACGAATTGCACCTTGGAACATCGCCAAGAGAAATCCACACGTGAAGATTTGGATTTTGAACACAACTAGCAGCTGTCACGGATTATATCACCATCGACTGATTGATATATAGAAAGGTATTATTGTATTGTTCTTGACGATTATTTTCAATATGGAATACATTACAAACCACAATTAACATGTATGGCTCTTTTTGAGATTTAACTTATTTTTTAAAGACTTAACTTATTTGTTAACCGTTAAAATTATATTCAATTAGTGACCATTTAGCTTTCCCTTTCCCTCACAAATCTAACTGATTATTACTCACCCTTCCTTTCCAAGACTATATTCACCTTGTCACCGATGTTAACACTCACCTGAAATAGAAAGCCCATTGACATATAAGTAACAGTGAATCACCATATACACAACATAAACAGTAAATATAAGTAACAGTGAATCACCATATACACAACATAAACAGTATATATAAGTAACAGTGAATCACCATATACACAACATAAACAGTAAATATAAGTAACAGTGAATCACCATATACACAACATAAACAGTAATATAAGTAACAGTGAATCACCATATACACAACATAAACAGTAAATATAAGTAACAGTGAATCACCATATACACAACATAAACAGTAAATATAAGTAACAGTGAATCACCATATACACAACATAAACAGTTAATATAAGTAACAGTGAATCACCATATACACAACATAAACAGTAAATATAAGTAACAGTGAATCACCATATACACAACATAAACAGTAATATAAGTAACAGTGAATCACCATATACACAACATAAACAGTAAATATAAGTAACAGTGAATCACCATATACACAACATAAACAGTTAATATAAGTAACAGTGAATCACCATATACACAACATAAACAGTTAATATAAGTAACAGTGAATCACCATATACACAACATAAACAGTAAATATAAGTAACAGTGAATCACCATATACACAACATAAACAGTAAATATAGTACAATAAACGTAAATGGCATTATTATACCGTACCAGCAAATCACATATATTTAGGGGATGTTTGTATAATATATAATATTAACCCAGGGAATGCTAGACCTCCCTAGGACTCACCATTGCCCTGTGCTAGACCTAGGCCGATTTGACGACTCTTCCTAAACGCAACGAAAACCACATCATCGTGTAGGTCCGTAGTTGAAAAATTGACGCAAAATCGGCAACGAGCGGGCTGTGCGTATGGGAGTAATGGTTGGGTGGAGAAAGGAAATGGGAGGAACAGTGGGAAGGCAAGATGGGGGAGGGGAGGGGGAGTAAATGTCATTGGATTTTCACCCCCATAGCCCTGACAGATACACTTCTTGTTATTTGGAGTGTTTTGGTACGTGTTTGACGTTTCTTCTTCTGAGTGGAGCGTAGCAGCCCACCAGTAAAACCTCAAAAGAGGTTTGTCGCAGCTGCTAGGATAATGTCTAGCCTATTTCTAAGACATTTAATTTGTTCATTGGCAAATTTAACAGTTACATCAGTTATAAATGTGCACAATATATAATACGTGTATCAGGCATAACACGGGTACAGTGTAAAGGGTTACAGAGTCCCAGGAGAACTCCACCAGATAACCATTTAAGGGGAGATGGGCCGTTGTCTAGTCACCCTTCTTCCTCATGTTTAACCCAATTAGTTTTCAGATTTTAAGACGTTCGGCTCATTAGTTTGGCGATTTTAACACCTTTAGCTCCATCTCATTGTCAATTTTAAGACCTATCGTGCCATTTAAGTGTCGATTTTTTCCTGGCGAACAATAGCGAGCCTGAAATTATAAGAGGAGACGGCCTTCGGCCGGGACATTTTTCTACTGAAAAATTTACAAATTTATCTTGAAGGGGGCTCTAGGGGGAGTTTTTTCTAAGTTTGAGGGAGGTCTAGTGAGGAAACTGAAAACAACTAAATGAATAAATTAATAAATAGACCAAAAACACAGCCACTATCCCCATTTAAACCAATATATCTCTACCAGGGTCATAGTAAAGGAGAACAAGGAGGAGGAGGGGGAAGAAGAGGGAGAAGAGGAAAAAGGGGAAGAAGGATAAAGTGAAGTGGAGAAGGAGGGAGAAAGATTGATGGAGGCAGAAACAGAGGGGGAGGGGTAAAGAAGAAAAGGAGGGGGGGAGGAGGAGGGGAAGGAGGAGGAGGAGGGGGGAGGAGAAGGAGGAGGAAGAGGATCAGTAGAAGAAGGAAGGGTTAGATGTGGAAGAGGTCTAAATGGGGAGGAATAGTAAGAAGACATGGTGAAGGAGAAGTCTTATATTCATCATTATTCATATAAGTTTGTTTTGTATGTCAACTTTAAATATAGCAGTGGGTTCTACTACCTATTTTGCGTTTAATGAGGTACGGTATTATAAAAGGCAATGCACAAAATGGTTGAAGATATTTGGTTGTAAAAAGAAATATCAATAGGATGGTCCACGCAACCTATCATGCATTATCATAAAGTCCATATCCTTATACATGCGAGAATACATTTGATATGATGAACACTGGAGCGGTATTGTGCATAATTATACAGGTAGTTAATCAGACAATAAGTGGTGGCATCATGTTAGCAGCCAAAAGCCAATTGTTCATCCCACCTTTGCCCTGGGTGACGTTAAGGGAGCCCACCTTGCTTTTTTTCCCTTTCTCTCCTTCTCTCTTTGGCTTGCATGCATTCGGCCCCATACAGCCTACTGTTTTAAGATGTTTACCCCCATCCAGGTGTCAATATTTTCCTGGCGAGCGGTAGCGAGCCAGCATATATATATTCTTGTTTTGACAGCAAGCTAACTTTGTACATTTTTCGATAGAAAAATGTATCCGTCGAAGCCTGATTTCTCCATACAAAGGTGGCTCGCTGTCGCTCGCCAGGAAGAAATCGACATCTGGATGGGGATAAACGTCTTAAACCAGTTGGCTGAATGGGGCCGAATGAATAAAATGCCATGGAAAGAGGGAAAAGGAGGGAGATAAAAAAAAAAAAAAAAACGGTGACCCCCCCTTAACTCCAAAGCCAGTGTGCCTGAAAAAAGTAAACACATAAAAAGAAAGAAAAAACCCTGAATAAGTGACCCTCTTTTCCCTCTTCCCACACGCAATATTTTACTAAACATATTCACGCTTTACAGTTTAAATATCCTTGATCTTGACTTCACTCACCACAAAAGGAAGCAGGACATATATGTTTGGATTAACCCCTTCTGTACCGGTGACTTCCTTTTCATTGTATTCTGGTAACCATTAAACGATTGTATTCAGCTTAGGAAGGATGTCTACCAATTAAAAGGCAACAGACTATCTTAATCAATTATTTTTGCAATCATATATCCTTCCTAAGCTTTATAAAAGCGTCTAAATGTAACTAGAACAAAATTACTAAGACGTCGCCGGTACAGAAGGGGTTAAACGAACTGTCCTAAAATGATGGCATAATAAACAGTATGCTGGGCCGGATTCCACAGAAAGACATCTGCTACATATTTACTGAGTCTGTTCCTGCACCTGCACCGATGCTGACATTCCCTTGAGGGGGGTCACCTGCTTTTTATCTTTCCTTTTCTCTCTTTCTCTCGCTTGTATCCATTCGGCCCTATTCAGCCTACTGTTTTAAGACGGTTTTCCCCATCCGGCTGTCGATTTTTTCCTGGCGAGCGGTAGCGACCCAGCATATATTTAATAATGTTTTTGACCGCAGGCTAAATGTGTACATTTTTCGATAGAAAATGTCTCCGGCGAAGCCGGATTTCACCATACAATGCGGAAAAACATCGACACCTGGATGGGGATAAACGTCTTAAAACAGTTGGTTGAATGGGTCCGAATGGATACAAGCGAGTAAACGAGGAGAAAAAAAGGAGAGAAAAAAAAGCAGGCGACTCCCCTTAACAATTGTTGAAGGCAGCTCCCTCCTTGTACACCGTTGACAGGGACTAACTCACCTCTGCACTTTTCCTAGTTCAAGTTTGGTCCACTGCAGATCCGGAAACTGTTACACTTTATATTTTCTTGTTCACGTTTAACCTCTTCTGTACCGGCGATGTATTTTTATTTTATTCTTGCTAATATTAGACGATTATATTCTGTTTAAAAGGGCCTCTAGCAATTAACAGGCTGCTATCTCACTTACCCCTCTTTATTACCGCCTATCCGTCTCAAACTGCACAAAATCGTCTAAATATAGCTAGAATATAATTAAAAAGCCGTCGCCGGTACAGAAGGGGTTAATTCACTGCAACTCCAGACCCTCTTCACTTTTACTGTAGTTATTAAGTGTATGTTTCCACTCATTGAGGCATATAAACCATGACAGCGTTATTACACTCAGGTTCTGACTCCATTCCTGGTTTGCCTCTAAGCCGCATTTCTTGCAATCCCGAGTAGCTCTTAGCATGATCGATCTACTTACTTCAGCAATGAACTACCTGTTCTTCTCCAAGGTTTCCTCCACTCATGTTTAATACCTACATAAATTATCTTCTTCAAGGTTTCCTCCACTCATGTTTAATACCTACATAAATTATCTTCAAGGTTTCCTCCACTCATGTTTAATACCTACATAAATTATCTTCTTCAAGGTTTCCTCCACTCATGTTTAATACCTACATAAATTATCTTCTTCAAGGTTTCCTTCACTCATGTTTAATACCTACATAAATTATCTTCTTCAAGGTTTCCTCCACTCATATTTAATACCTACATAAATTATCTTCTTCAAGGTTTCCTCCACTCATGTTTAATACCTACATAAATTATCTTCTTCAAGGTTTCCTCCACTCATGTTTAATACCTACATAAATTATCTTCTTCAAGGTTTCCTCCACTCATGTTTAATACCTACATAAATTATCTTCTTCAAGGTTTCCTCCACTCATGTTTAATACCTACATAAATTATCTTCTTCAAGGTTTCCTCCACTCATGTTTAATACCTACATAAATTATCTTCTTCAAGGTTTCCTCCACTCATGTTTAATACCTACATAAATTATCTTCTTCAAGGTTTCCTCCACTCATGTTTAATACCTACATAAATTATCTTCTTCAAGGTTTCCTCCACTCATGTTTAATACCTACATAAATTATCTTCTTCAAGGTTTCCTCCACTCATGTTAATACCTACATAAATTATCTTCTTCAAGGTTTCCTCCACTCATGTTAATACCTACATAAATTATCTTCTTCAAAGGTTTCCTCCACTCATGTTTAATACCTACATAAATTATCTTCTTCAAGGTTTCCTCCACTCATGTTTAATACCTACATAAATTATCTTCTTCAAGGTTTCCTCCACTCATGTTTAAATACCTACTTAAATTATCTTCTTCAAGGTTCCCTCCACTCAGTTTAATACCTACATAAATTATCTTCTTCAAGGTTTCCTCCACTCATGTTTAATACCTACATAAATTATCTTCTTCAAGGTTTCCTCCACTCATGTTTAATACCTACATAAATTATCTTCTTCAAAGTTTCATCACTCATGTTAATACCTACATAAATTATCTTCTTCAAGGTTTCCTCCACTCATGTTTAATACCTACATAAATTATCTTCTTCAAGGTTTCCTCCACTCATGTTTAATACCTACATAAATTATCTTCTTCAAGGTTTCCTCCACTCATGTTTAATACCTACATAAATATTTCTTCAAAGTTTCCTCACTCATGTTTAATACCTACATAAAATTAGTCTTCTCTCAAGGTTGACCTCCATCCATGTTTTCACCTACATAAATTATCTTCTTCAAGGTTTCCTCCACTCATGTTTAATACCTACATAAATTATCTTCTTCAAGCTCCACTCATGTTTAATACCTACATAAATTATCTTCTTCAAGGTTTCCTCCACTAATTTTTAATACCTACATAAATTATCTTCTTCAAGATTTCCTCCACTCATGTTTAATACCTACATAAATTATCTTCTGCAAGGTTTCCTCCACTCATGTTTAATACCTACATAAATTATCTTCTTCAAGGTTTCCTCCACTCATGTTTAATCCCTACATAAATTATCTTCTTCAAGGTTTCCTCCACTCATGTTTAATACCTACATAAATTATCTTCTTCAAGGTTTCCTCCACTCATGTTTAATACCTACATAAATTATCTTCTTCAAGGTTTCCTCCACTCATGTTTAATACCTACATAAATTATCTTCTTCAAGGTTTCCTCCACTCATGTTTAATACCTACATAAATTATCTTCTTCAAGGTTTCCTCCACTCATGTTTAATACCTACATAAATTATCTTCTTCAAGGTTTCCTCCACTCATGTTTAATACCTACATAAATTATCTTCTTCAAGGTTTCCTCCACTCATGTTTAATACCTACATAAATTATCTTCTTCAAGGTTTCCTCCACTCATGTTTAATACCTACATAAATTATCTTCTTCAAGGTTTCCTCCACTCATGTTTATACCTACATAAATTATCTTCTTCAAGGTTTCCTCTACTCAGTTTAATACCTACATAAATTATCTTCTTCAAGGTTTCCTCCACTCATGTTTAATACCTACATAAATTATCTTCTTCAAGGTTTCCTCCACTCATGTTTTAATACCTACATAAATTATCTTCTTCAAGGTTTCCTCCACTCATGTTTAATACCTACATAAATTATCTTCTTCAAGGTTTCCTCCACTCATGTTTAATACCTACATAAATTATCTTCTTCAAGGTTTCCTCCACTCATGTTTAATACCTACATAAATGATCTTCTTCAAGGTTTCCTCCACTCATGTTTAATACCTACATAAATGATCTTCTTCAAGGTTTCCTCCACTCATGTTTAATACCTACATAAATTATCTTCTTGAAGGTTTCCTCCACTCATGTTTAATACCTACATAAATGATCTTCTTCAAGGTTTCCTCCACTCATGTTTAATACCTACATAAATTATCTTCTTCAAGGTTTCCTCCAGTCATGTTTAATACCTACATAAATTATCTTCTTCAAGGTTTCCTCCACTCATGTTTAATACCTATATGAATCATGTTGTGAGTTGGGTCTCGTGCTCTTATAACTGAGGAACAATTGGTGCTAAAGAGCTCTATCATCAATATGTATCAGATCAAAATCAGGCTGTATATGCTGGATTGGTGCATGGCCCTCATTAACCTATGATCCCGAAGTAACATTACATACCAAAGGGGTTATTGTATATGTTGTGTCTGTTGTGTCTTTTTCTTGCAATCATAATTATAACAAACTCGAGCACCAATGTTTCGACAACCTGTTATGTTGTCTTTCTGTACAGATATTGACAGCACCTGGAATGAATCTGACTCCCCCCAAAAAAAATATTCTATCTAAGACTTGGAAGTTCTCACCATAAGCTTGAACGGATCATTTTGTTACATTCATTAGGTCTCTAATATGCTTGAACTTGAGTATTAATTCAAGAGACCTTTATGCCCCTAGTCGTTCAGACTCCTCATGTACTGCCCCGGAAAGCAGTATGAATGTCTCCATATATAGCTAGGCTCAAGGTATTATCTGCAAAATCAAGATTCATGATCTTGATATTGTCAATAGATTCTCCGCAGCACCTTTATGCAAGTCCAAGCAACTCGCAAGTCCAATTAAAATGTTAAATAAGGAAATAACTAAAACACGCCTTTATTTTACTAAATAATTCCCAGCACTCTCTGCGTCCACTCTTTGACAGCACTCTCTGCTTCTATTTAGTGTCTAGTCGATCCCATTTCCCTTTTCAGATAGGAAAAACAGCCCGTTCGTTCTGTCAATGAGAATGTTACTTGTTTACAAAATAGTAGGCAACTGTCGGAAAACCAATTATCATGCCTACATACCCTTCCAATCGATCAGTAGCCAAAATAAATCAAAAGTCAAGACTGGAGTGAAATGTTGTGATCTGTCTGTTCCTCGTGTGTACATAAACCTGTCGTGCCTGTCACGGTGTTTTATCCGTGACCTTCCCGCCTCTCACACTCACCCAGCTGTAAAATGTTTTGACAGCAGGCTAAATTTGTACATGTTTCGAAAGGAAAATGTCTCCGTCGAAGCCGGATTTCTCCATAGAATGCTGGCTCGCTATCGCTCGCCAGGAAGAAATCGACACCTGGATGGGGATACGCGTCTTAAAACAGTAGGCTGAATGGGGCCGAATGGATAACAGCCAGAGAAAGAGAGAAAAGGAGAGAAATATGCAGGTCACCCCCCTTAATCCCGACTTATTTTCCTTTGTGGATGAGGGAGACAAAAGGCAAAGCTGCCAGTGACTTAGCTCTTTCGCACCAAGGAAACAATTTGCGCTCTTTCTCGGATACATAAAAAACATTTGTGATCTTCAGGGTTGTTTAAAAACCTTTAATTTAGTTATATTAACCTCTGCAGTTGCCTTTGGGCAGAGAGAAAGAAAGCTAGCTGTGGGCAGCAAGCTAATTTTGGAGAGGTAATCATGAGATTAAGATAATTATATTTCTGACTACCAAACAGCAATCCCCGGTGCAAGAAAGGGTTAAACGTATTTCATCTTATAATTTTATGTATTTGGACATTCAATATTGGAATGGTTCTTCTTTATAACCAATCAAAACTATAAAACTAGCTCTAACCTCACCCAACTTCACATAACTTAATAATAACCTACCCTTAATTAGCCACAACACGAAAATATGTTCAACGAATAATGTACGAGGTCACGAATTAAGATAATGAATACGAAATAAGAAAGGTGAAATATTATGGTGGTCACAGTAGTAGTGATGATGGTGACAGTACTAGTAGTAGTGATGATGGTGACAGTACTAGTAGTAGTGATGATGGTTATAGTGCTATAGGTAGCGCCAACGAACTTGACAATTATTATCTGGACTCCTTAACTTCTTGTAACTCAAAATTAACGAAAGTAAACGAACTGACAATTTCATCATTTGGGAAGAGTCCACCAGGAAATAGGTGTGGAAATTTACAGCCAGTTTGCTCAAGGTCCTTTTGAGTTACGAAGAGGTCAGGGATCGAGATAATTGTCAAGTTCGTTGACGGTACCTATAGTGATGATGATGACAGTAGTAATGATGATTGTCAATATGATGGTGATAATAGTAGGAACCGGCATTCGACCGGGACATTTTTCTACCGATTTTTTTTCAAATTGATCTCGATGAGGGGATCTTTGGGGGATGTTCTTTTAAGTTTGATGGAGGTCTTGGGAAGAAACTACAGAATATTAAAAATAAATAGATAAATGTTCAATTACATAAACAAACCTGCCCTTAACTCGGTACCTTGGCCTGTCTGATGATGAGGCATTTTCAGTTTGATTTATAATGTATGTTATATGTCAAAATATTCTTCCTTTCAAACACCCATATACAATCATAATTAATGTACAATTATCTTTACAGTTGCGACACAAAGGAATTGAACAGATAAGCTATGGAGATCATAAAACGTTTATCTCCATTAGTTCTACTGTAGCATTTATAAGATCCTTCACACTATTCATGTGTCGATTTTTCTGAGCGAGCCATAACGAGCCTACAATTTGAGAAGTCGGCCTTTGGCCGGCGTTTTTATTACTTTGAAAGGGGTCTGGGGAGGCGTTTTGCTCAGTCTATAGGGAAACTAAAAATAAATTGGTCGAAAATAACAACAGCAACAAAACTCTCAATAATAATAATAATAATAATAATAATAATAATAATAATAATAACAAATATCATAATAATCCCAGGGACGTTGTACCAGATAGTGTTAAGGGGAATCAGGGATAGTGAGAGGAAGGGATAACGTGGAAGGGATGGGGAGAGATAAGGGAGACAATAATTAACCCTCTCAGTAACGGTGACGTCTTTGATGTGGGCAACATTTATACGAATATAAGAAGCCCAGGAAGGCTATATGGTACGGTAGCTAAAAGGTTAAATTGAGAAAGTCTACAGCTTTCTAATAAGTAGACGTTTTTGCTAAGCTGAATATAATCGTCTAATATGTGCCATAATATAATGAACAGGACGTCAGAGAGGAAGGAAAGCAGGAGGGAAATTACGGTGGGGAAGAGAGGATAGTGAACGAAATGTGTGTGTGTGTGTGTGTGTGTGTGTGTGGTGTATGTGTGCTGTATTGTGTGTGGGTGTGTTGTATTGTGTGTGTGTGTGTGTATATATATATGTGTGTTGTGCGTGCTGTATGTATGTTTAATAATAATAATAAACGGTTTATTAAAGAATGGCAGCCTCATGAGCTGAACATACACATTTTACAATTTAGTGGATGAACATGAGATGTACAGATATGAGGATGGTAAGCTTAGTTTACAAACAAAATAAATAAATACAATAATGATGCATGTGCAGAATACAAATTATCATAAAATAACCATGAGAGTAAGTGATATACAGTACATATACAGTACAGTACAGGGGAGGTGTGGTGGAGTGGTCTTGCCACTGGCCTGGTAATCCAAAGGTCCCGGGTTCAAATCCCGATGTATCAATGGGAAGATATTATTGGGATGGAATTTGTGCTGTATCAGTGCATTACCACAAGCCCACCGAAACGTCAATAAAATACCCTCATTGTTCCCTGACAAGGTCCTTCAATCATTCTCGTCGTGGGGGTAAGGAAAATTCAATGGACCAAAAACCACTGGAAACATTTAAGAATTGCCAGCGCTGTAAACACGATAATTGTGTAAAATATAATACAATGATACGGCGAGCGATATTTATTGGTCATTATCTATTGGAAAAATGTATATCTATCGGTGTATCTGTTGGCCAATCTATATCTCTATGTGTGTCTATTAGCTTATCTATATCAATATGCGTGTCTAATGTTTTATCTATATCTATCAATCTATCTATCGGTCATATTAATATCCGTCTATTAAAGTCAAATGTGATGCTCCACCCATCCAGTACCCTTTCATTATATTCGACAAAGCTATCAGATGATTGTATTCAGCCTAGAAAGGACGTCTACAGAAAGGCTACAGACTCTTACTTAAGAGGTGTCACTGGCTTTTTTCATCTTTCTCTCTCTTTCCCAGGCTTGTATCCAGTCGGCCCCATTCAGCCACCTGTTTTAAGACGTTTATCCCCATCCAGGTGTCGATTTCTTCCTGGCGAGCGATAGCGAGCCAGCATTGTATTGAGAAATCCGGCTTTGCCGGACCCATTTTTCTATTGAAAAATGTACAAATTTAGCTTGCTGTAAAAAATATATATATATATATGCTGGCTCGCTACCGCTCGCCAGGAAAATATTGACACCTGGATGGGGGTAAACGTCTTAAAACAGTAGGCTGAATGGGGCCGAATGGATACAAGCCAAAGCGAGAGGGAGAGAAAGATAAAAAAAAGAGGCGAGGTGGTCTCCCTTATACCTTTCAGTTACCATATACCCATCCTGAACTTCATAAAATCTTCTAATTGTAGCTGAAATAATAAAGCAGACTTCACCGGTACTGAAAGGGTTAATGGGATAATGCAGTGTCCTTTGATGATCATTATTTATCTGTGTGTGTACCCTAGCGCGTTATTAAGGGCAGATGGGCCGTTAGTCTGGTCACCCCTTCTCCCTCATGTTTAGCCCCATTAGTTTTCATATTATAAGACATGCAGCCCATTAGTTTGGCGATTTTAAGACACTTCGACCCATTTCTTTATCAATATCAAGACTTTTCGTGTCATTTAGGTGTCCATTTTTTCCTGGCGAGCGATAGTGAGCCTGTAATTTAAGAGATACCGGCCTTCGGCCGATCATTTTTGAAATGTACACATTTATCTTGAAGGAGGGTATTGGGGGTATTTATCTTGAAGGAGGGTGTTGGGGGTATTTATCTTGAAGGAGGGTGTTGGGGGTATTTATCTTGAAGGAGGGTGTTGGGGGTATTTATCTTGAAGGAGGGTGTTGGGGGTATTTATCTTGAAGGAGGGTGTTGGGGGTATTTATCTTGAAGGAGGGTGTTGGGGGTATTTATCTTGAAGGAGGGTGTTGGGGGTATTTATCTTGAAGGAGGGTGTTTGGGGGTATTTATCTTGAAGGAGGGTGTTGGGGGTATTTATCTTGAAGGAGGGTGTTGGGGGTATTTATCTTGAAGGAGGGTGTTGGGGGTATTTATCTTGAAGGAGGGTGTTGGGGGTATTTATCTTGAAGGAGGGTGTTGGGGGTATTTGTTCAAGCTTGATTGAGGTCTAGGCAGGAAACTAATAATATAATAAATATATACATAAATGAGCAAATAAATACGCCCCCCCCCCCCTTAAAAGGTCACTCTTTTACTGTAAACCTTGTTCACGGAATACAAACCAAGCTCGTTCGTTTACCTCATGATGATAAATTACATTAACACTTTCTGTACCAGCGACGTATTTATTTATAATTCTAGCTATATTTAGACGATTGTGTGCAGTTTAAGTAGTATCTGTGGTAGTCAAAAGGGTTTAGTAGGATATTTCGAAGCCTGTTAATTGCTGGAGGCCCTTTATCAACTGAATACAATCGTCTAATAGTTGCCAAAATATACTTAAAAGGAGGGCACCGGTAAAGAAGGGGTTAACACTTTCTGTACCAGCGACGTCTTTTGTTTTTATTCTAGCAATACTTAGACGTCTTTTTGCAGTTCAAGAAGCATCTGTGGTAGTCAAATTGGTTAGTTTGATGCTGGAGGTTCTTTTTAAACTAAATAAAATCGTCGTAGCCAGTATAGAGTTAGAGGGACGGCACCGGTACTGAAAGGGTTATGTCTATAGTGAAAACATAATATATATAAGGATTCCATTAATATGATATAACAACACATATACTACTCTCATATTACAACACATATACTACTCTCATATTACAACACATATACTACTCTCATATTACAACACATATACTACTCTCATATTACAACACATATACTACTCCCATATTACAACACATATACTACTCTCATATTACAACACATATACTACTCTCATATTACAACACATATACTACTCTCATATTACAACACATATACTACTCTCATATTACAACACATATACTACTCTCATATTACAACACATATACTACTCTCATATTACAACACATATACTACTCTCATATTACAACACATATACTACTCTCATATAACAACACATATACTACTCTCATATTACAACACATATACTACTCTCATATTACAACACATATACTACTCTCATATTACAACACATATACTACTCTCATATTACAACACATATACTACTCTCATATTACAACACATATACTACTCTCATATAAACACATATACTACTCTCATATTACAACACATACTTCTCTCATATTACAACACATATACTACTCTCATATTACAACACATATACTACTCTCATATTACAGCACATATACTACTCTCATATTACAACACATATACTACTCTCATATTACAACACATATACTACTCTCATATTACAACACATATACTACTCTCATATTACAACACATATACTACTCTCATATTACAACACATATACTACTCTCATATTACAACACATATACTACTCTCATATTACAACACATATACTACTCTCATATTACAACACATATACTACTCTCATATTACAACACATATACTACTCTCATATTACAACACATATACTACTCTCATATTACACACATATACTACTCTCATATTACAACACATATACTACTCTCATATTACAACACATATACTACTCTCATATTACAACACATATACCACTCTCATATTACAACACATATACTACTCTCATATTACAACACATATACTACTCTCATATTACAACACATATACTACTCTCATATTACAACACATATACTACTCTCATATTACAACACATATACTACTCTCATATTACAACACATATACTACTCTCATATTACAACACATATACTACTCTCATATTACAACACATATACTACTCTCATATTACAACACATATACTACTCTCATATTACAACACATATACTACTCTCATATTACAACACATATACTACTCTCATATTACAACACATATACTACTCTCATATTACAACACATATACTACTCTCATATTACAACACATATACTACTCTCATATTACAACACATATACTACTCTCATATTACAACACATATACTACTCTCATATTACAACACATATACTACTCTCATATTACAACACATATACTACTCTCATATTACAACACATATACTACTCTCATATTACAACACATATACTACTCTCATATTACAACACATATACTACTCTCATATTACAACACATATACTACTCTCATATTACAACACATATACTACTCTCATATTACAACACACATACTCTCATATTACAACACATATACTACTCTCATATTACAACACATATACTACTCTCATATTACAACACATATACTACTCTCATATTACAACACACATATACTACTCTCATATTACAACACATATACTACTCTCATATTACAACACATATACTACTCTCATATTACACCACATATACTACTCTCATATTACAACACATATACTACTCTCATATTACAACACATATACTACTCTCATATTACAACACATATACTACTCTCATATTACAACACATATACTACTCTCATATTACAACACATATACTACTCTCATATTACAACACATATACTACTCTCATATTACAACACATATACTACTCTCATATTACAACACATATACTACTCTCATATTACAACACATATACTACTCTCATATTACAACACATATACTACTCTCATATTACAACACATATACTACTCTCATATTACAACACATATACTACTCTCATATTAACAACACATATACTACTCTCATATTACAACACATATACTACTCTCATATTACAACACATATACTACTCTCATATTACAACACATATACTACTCTCATATTACAACACATATACTACTCTCATATTACAACACATATACTACTCTCATATTACAACACATATACTACTCTCATATTACAACACATATACTACTCTCATATTACAACACATATACTACTCTCATATTACAACACATATATCTACTCTCATATTACAACACATATCCTACTCTCATATTACACACATATACTACTCTCATACTATTACTCTCATATTACAACACATATACTACTCTCATATTACAACACATATACTACTCACTCTCATATTACACACATATACTACTCTCATATACAACACATATACTACTCTCATATTACAACACATATACTACTCTCATATTACAACACATATACTACTCTCATATTACAACACATATACTACTCTCATATTACAACACATATACCCTCTCATATTACAACACATATACTACTCTCATATTACAACACATATACTACTTCATATTAAACACATATACTACTCTCATATTACACATATACTACTCTCATATTACAACACATATACTACTCTCATATAACACATATACTACTCTCATATTACAACACATATACTACTCTCATATTACAACACATATACTACTCTCATATTACAACACATATACTACTCTCATATTACAACACATACTTCTCTCATATTACAACACATATACTACTCTCATATTACACATATACTACTCTCATATTACAACACATATATCTACTCTCATATTACAACACATATACTACTCTCATATTACAACACATATACTACTCTCATATTACAACACATATACTACTCTCATATTACAACACATATACTACTCTCATATTACAACACATATACTACTCTCATATTAACACATATACTACTCTCATATTACAACACATATACTACTCTCATATTACAACACATATACTACTCTCATATTACAACACATATACTACTCTCATATTACACACATATCTACTCTCATATTACAACACATATACTACTCTCATATTACAACACATATACTCTCATATTACAACACATAACTACTCTCATATTACAACACATATACTACTCTCATATTACAACACATATCTACTCTCATATTACAACACATACTACTCTCATATTACAACACATACTACTCCTCATATTACAACACATATACTACTCTCATATACAACACATATACTACTCTCATATTACAACACATATACTACTCCATATTACAACACATATACTACTCTCATATTACAACACATATACTACTCTCATATACAACACATACCACTCTCATATTACAACACATACTACTCTCATATTACAACACATATACTACTCTCATATTACAACACATACACTACTCTCATATTACAACACATATACTACTCTCATATTACAACACATATACTACTCTCATATTAACAACATATACTACTCTCATATTACAACACATACTACTCTCATATTACAACACATATACTACTCTCATATACAACACATATACTACCTCATATTACAACACATATACTACTCTCATATTACAACACATATACTCATATTACAACACATATACTACTCTCATATTACAACCCATATACTACTCTCATATTACAACACATACTTCTCTCATATTACAACACATATACTACTCTCATATTACAACACATACTTCTCTCATATTACAACACATATACTACTCTCATATTACAACACATATACTACTCTCATATTACAACACATATACTACTCTCATATTACAACACATATACTACTCTCATATTACAACACATATACTACTCTCATATTACAACACATATACTACTCTCATATTACAACACATACACTACTCTCATATTACAACACATATACTACTCTCATATTACAACACATATACTACTCTCATATTACAACACATATACTACTCTCATATTACAACACATGTACTACTCTCATATTACAACACATATACTACTCTCATATTACAACACATATACTACTCTCATATTACACACATATACTCTCATATTACAAACATTACTACTCTCATATTACAACACATATACTACTCTCATATTACAACACATATACTACTCTCATATTACAAAACACATATACTACTCTCATATTACAACACATATCTACTCTCATATTACAACACATATACTACTCTCATATTACAACACATATATCTACTCTCATATTACAACCCATATACTACTCTCATACACAACGTACTATCTAAATATATAGTACAACACATACTATCTCAAACACTATAATATACAACAATAAATACCTATTCAGTTTGTAACATATTACAAAATATACTACTCTATAGATTATATATATATTATATATATATATATTAAAGAGAGAGAGAGAGAGAGAGAGAGAGAGAGAGAGAGAGAGAGAGAGAGAGAGAGAGAGAGCGCTATCTTCTCATCTCCATGCATTCTTTCCAGGCCATCAGCTCTATTAATTGAATTGTTCACTCCTACCATACACCATACACCATACATTCTCTCTCTCTCTCTCTCTCTCTTGAATTGTTTAGATAAACTCAAGGTAAATAAAACGCCTGGACCTGATAAAAATCCCCCTTTCGCCTCGAGTTCTAAAGGAAGCTAAGGATGATGCTCTCCAAACCACTGACATTACTATTCAATAAATCCTTGCAGTGCTGGAACTTATGCCCGATCAGTGGAAGCTAGCCCAACCGTAACACCGATATTCAAAAAAAGGCAGCAAAATCCCTACCCAGTTAACTATCGTTCCAATTAGCTTAACCTCAGTTGTATGTAAAATGCTAGAACGGTCATACGAGACAGACTCGTACATCACTTTAGAGGAAAATAACATACTTAAAGAAACTCAACAAACAACGGTTTTCGTAACAAACGTTCCTGTTTAACCACCCTCTTAGACTTCTTCCACCCGATATCCTCAACCTCTACAACGATGAATAGTAAAGCTGTAGATATTATATACCTTGATTTTCAAAAGGCCTTTGACAAAGTTCCCCCAAACGTTTACTGCTAAAACTAAAGAAGCGCAAATTGATATACAAGACCGGTGTGTTGAAATGGATAGAAAATTGGCTCAGCGACAGAAAAGCAACGAGTATCAAAACGGTAAGGCATCCTAAATGGAACCAATGATAAGTAAGCGGGGTACCCCGAGGGATCGGGTACTAAAAGGACCAATTCCTCTTTTCTAATTTACATCACACAAGACATAGATGAGGGTCTCACCTGTACTAGCTCCAAAAGTTGCTGACGATACAAAAATTGCAAACATAGCGTACTCTCAAAAGAACAAGTTGACGATATGCCAACACAATCTAGATAAATTTGTCATGTTGGGGCCTCAAATTTGGCAAATGGAGTTTTCAATGCGTATAAATGTAAAGTAACTACGTATTCGGATACCTAAATGAAGAAAGCAAATGCTATTCGATGAATGGCACTCAGCTTAAGAATGTAAAACAGAGAAACCGATCTGGGAGTAACATACGGGGGAGTAACCTAAAACCGAGTCAACAGTGTTCAGAAGTTGTTAACAAGGCAAACAAAATAATTGGCTTTATAGGCAGGTCATTTGAGCATAAATCCAAAGAAGGTATCCTAACCCTTTAACAATTCCTTTAGTCCGCGCCCTCTTCTTGCAATAGCTGCGTTCAATCCTGGTTGCCCTTATTACCAACAAAGATATAACAAGCTAGAACGAGTTTCAAACGTAGAGTTTGTACCAAAATGATACCTTTATCCTAAAGAACAAACCATACGAAGAGCGTCTTAGAGAATTAAATCTATTTTCCTTTAACCCAGCGCAGATTAAGAGGTGTACTTAATTCAAAGTGTTTCAAAATCATCAAACAGGCATCGACATATGACCTGTAGTAAGTACTTTCACTATCGACCAGCTAATTACACGCGGGGAAACAGTGTTTGCAAAATTATTGGTAAATCTTTTAACACCTCACACGAATTTAAGAAGTTTCTTTCTTCAATCGAGTTGTCAACTTGTGGAATGGGCTTCCCCGAAAAACGTTTATAGACTGCAATCACCGTTGATTTCAATTAAACTCCGGCTAGACAAATATCTCGCATCAAACCCGCGACTGACTGCCGTTTTGTAAATGATAACTTTATATTATCCCCCCTCAGTTAACTAACCCCATCTGTCCCCCATACTAACTTCCTAATCCTGCCACGGACAATAGTTTCCAGGGCAGTAATTCGCCTTTCGTCAATGTTCCCTTTACCCACCTCTAAACCACTGTTTGGACACCTTGATCCTCAGTGTTTTGGAGGACAAGCAACCTAGAAGGGTCACTAGATCTGTTGTTGCTTGATTTCCTTTGTACTCCTTTGTACTCTCTCCACACATCTAAATCGATAATAAATTGCGGGTGTATTTACAAGATAATGCAACTCAAGTCAAAGTGCTATACAACATCAATAACACAAACTACTGTTAAAACGGGAAATTTCGTGTGTTGGGCAGTTAATAAATAGTAAAACAAATTATTAATCAGAAAAGAGTTTAAGTAGAAGTATTTATAACAAAATAATGTCAAATATATTTCAATAAAATGCTATTATGCGAGATGCCAGAATTGATTATGTAGAAGCTACTTCGAATATATTTGGTTGAACTATAATATGCATTCCAGTATTCGCATATATTTCACAGTGGTCGCAAAAAGATATATGCGAAGATCTTACACTTCTTGGCTGAGGTACAACTGATCTAAATTTATAATGCAATTTGAACGGGGTTTCTGGGTCATTTCAGAGGAGTCGTATGTCTATTTCTGGACCCCCTTCTCCCTCAAGTTTAGCCTAATTAGTTTTTAAGACGTTCGTTCCGTTAGTTTGGCGATTTTAATATCTTTCGCCCCATTTCTTTGTCAACATTAAGACCTTTCGTGCCATTTAGGTGTAATTTTTTGTCCTGGCGAGCGAAAGCGAGCCTGTAATTTTGAAAGGAAGCGGCCTTCGGCTGGGACATTTTTCTACCGAAAAATATACAAATTTATCTTGAAAGGGGGTCTAGGGGGGTGTTTTCTTAAGGTTTGATGGTGGTCTAGCGAGGAAACTCAAAAATAAATTAATAATGACCCAAAAAAACAAGCACTACTCCCTCAAAAGTTGTGTATGCGTCACACTATCAGTTGTACAGTCACGCTCAAATGTCCTGGCCTAGCTTCACATCTTCTTTGGATATATTTTATTATGTTACCTCCACCAACCGACTTTACTCCTAAACTCAATTATTGAAATCAACAAATACATGTGGCAGTCCAGGGATTCGAACCTAGGATGCTAACACCGAAATTCAGTGGATACTTTGGATACTACTCAACACAATTATACGTAGCTTGAAACATATAAAAGTTTAATCCTTTGAGTACCAGCGACGTGTGTTATATTTTACCCTAGCTACAGTATATTTGACCCTAGCTACAGTATATTCAGACGATATGATGCAGCTTAGGAAGGATCTATGGTAGTGAAGAGGGTTGGCTGAGATCATCTGAAGTCTTATTATTGCTACAGCTAGGTCCTTCCTAAGTTGAATAAAATTGTCTAATAGTTGCCAGAATGTGATGAAAAAAGACGTCCCTGGTACTGAATGGTTTAAGGGGGTCACCTGCTTTGTTTTCTCTTTCTCTCCTTTTCTCTCTTTCTCTGGCTTCTATCCATTCGGCCCCATTCAGCCTACTGTTTTAAAACGTTTATCCCCATCCAGGAGTCAATTTCTTCCTGGCGAGCGACAGCGAGCCAGCATTGCATGGAGAAATCCGGCTTCGCCGGAGACATTTTTCCATCGAAAAATGTACAATTTTAGCTTGCTGTCAAAACAAAAATATGCTGGCTCGTTACCGCTCGCCAGGAAAATATTGACACATGGATGAGAGTAAAAGTCTTAAAACAGTAGGCTGAATGGGGCCGAATGGATACAAGCCAAAGAAAGAGGGAGAGAAAGATTAAACAAAAAAGAGAGGTGGGCCCCCTTAAACAGACCGATACTAAATTGTTTCTATGCGCGCCCTCCATTGACAGCAGGAGCATGATAAAATAATAAGTTAAAGGACAGTGGTTATTTTATTTGGGTCTATTTATTTATATATTTTATTTGTGTTTATTTATTTATATATTTTATTTGGGTTTATTTATTTATATATTTTATTTGGGTTTATTTATTATATATTTTATTTGGGTTTATTTATTTATATATTTTATTTGGGTTTATTTATTTATATATTTTATTTGGGTTTATTTATTTATATATTTTATTTGGGTTTATTTATTTATATATTTTATTTGGGTTTATTTATTTATATATTTTATTTGGGTTTATTTATTTATATATTTTATTTGGGTTTATTTATTATATATTTTATTTGGGTTTATTTATTTATATATTTTATTTGGTCTATTTATATATTTTATTTGGGTTTATTTATTTATATATTTTATTTGGGTTTATTTATTTATATATTTTATTTGGGTCTATTTATTTATATATTCATCTACTTTTTAGTTTCCTCCGTAAAACTCTATCAAACTTAAAATAAACATCCATTAGATCCCCCTTCGAGATTAATTTGTACATTTTTCGGTAGACAAATGTCACGGCCGATGGCCGGTTCCTCCACAATTTCAAGCTCGCTATCGCTCGCCAGGAAAAAAATCGACACCTAAAGGGCACGAAAGGTCTTGATATTGACAAAAAATGGGGCGAAAGGTCTTATAATCGACAAACTAATGGGGCAAACGTCTTAAAATCTCAAAACAAATGAGGATAAGCATGAGGAAGAAAGGGCACAATAAAAATGGCCCATTTCCCCTTAAAAGTGTACATACATCAAGTGGTTAAGTTCTGTGCCATAACTGCTGACATGACACAGTGATTATTAGTACCACCTAATTAATTAATATTATTAGTATCATTAACATAAATAGTAATAATATTATTATTATTATAATTACACTAATTGCTCGAATATAAAATTACATTGCACGTTATTTAATACAAAACACTAGTGAAATGACGCCGTCATTTTTTCTAATTATAATATGAAACATGAAAAGGGGTTTCATTAGTAGTGGCCTCTTAAATGTGGTCCAGCACTAATGAAGCAGAGCATAATATAAAAAGTCTTATTAATGAGGTACTTACTGAGCAACTTGTCCGTGGAATAGTAATTGCTTAGTGGTATACATTAATATACCTGCAGTCCTATGTATTAGTGAGAGAGAGAGAGAGAGAGAGAGAGTGTGTGTGTGTGTGTGTGTGTGTTTTTTTTTTTTTTTTTTTTTTTTTTTTTTTTTTTTTTTTTAATTAACTGCTCCAGCACGAAGACGCCTTATCGTCTATTACTCTGGCTAAAGTTAGGTCTTACGATGTTTATAAAAGTCTTAAGTCATTTAGATGACATATGTTGATAGTGTTTACCCCTTTGGATCCTAGAGGTAGATTATAAGCTAAATAAAATCGTTTAATGGTAACCAAAAAATATAAAAAATACGTCATCGTGCTGAAGGGGTTAACATTTATATATACACCTCATGCACACACGTTAGTCAATCTCCCTGTCCCAACCCTTCCAAGCCGAAATCAGCCACACGCTTGAGTAATTGCATGGCGGATAGGCCGATCTTGAAGTGGGATAATAAGGCTACACATTATGACAAACATACAAATAGTAAACGAGCTGCTAACAATAGTACACCAGTAACCCATTAACCCTTTCAGTGCCAGTGTCGTATTTTGTACTTTACTTTGGCTATTGTTAGACGATGTAATCCAGTTTAAATAAGGCCTCCAGCAATTAACAGGCTTCGAACTCTCTCACTTCACCATTTTTACTATTACAGACCCTTCTTAAAATGCACAAACTCATGTAAACATAGCTAGAATAAAGTTAAAAAGACGTCGTCGGTACAGAAGGGGTAAAATTACGATGGTGTCATATAGCCTAAATTTGCATAGAGATTAGACAATTATATGTCTCTTGTACCTAGAGAAATCATAATGAAAAATATATTTAATTTAATTATTCAAATTCGCACAGGTCTTTATAAAGCAAAATAAAGTAGTTTATTGTAAGCCGAAATATATATACAGTATATATAAATATAGAATATATATATATATATATATATATATATATAGATAAATATATATATATATATATACATATACTGTATATACAGTATATACATATATATATACTGTATATACAGTATATATGGTTGTATATATCATCATCATGCTGAAAGGGGTTAATGATGCTTGATAAAGACAAGATGGCAAGACAAACAATGGTAACAAATATATTATTCAGAGAGATATAGAAATATTGTAGATCAATGAAAGCCAATAATCCAGACAAACGGCCTTGCAAGGCAGGAAGACCGAGTACCCAGATTATTTTCCAATAAGCATTTCAGGTAATCACCCGGGAAATAGCAATTTATTCCCAATTAAAACTGGCTCAGCACGCCTATCCCTTTCCGGACGACTATGCTTTCTTCTCTGTTATTATAGCTATCATAATACAGTATAATTGTGTGCAGCTTAGTAACGAGCTGTGTGAGTCGGAGGCCTGATTCCTTTGATTCAATGATGGCTTGACTTTTCCAAATAATGTTTTCGAATGATTGTTATAATAATATTAAAATAACGTCCTGGTACTGGAGGGGTCATATGCTGCAAACTGTCTTTATTTACCCTTGGCTATCACACATACTTCCTAACCTGAGTGGTGTTGTATAATGATCACCATAATCCAATGTTATAATGAGACTCGTACTGAATGGAGTTACATTAATGAAAATAATGAATGGTATTAGGGTGGGGCAGGGCAGGGTAGGGAAGGAGAAAGGAGGGGATGGTAGGGAAGGGAAGGGAAGGGAAGGGTGGGACAGGGTAGGGTAGGGTAGGGTAGGGTAGGAGGGGAGGGAGGGAAGGGAGGGGGGAAAGTGGAAGGGAAGGGAAGGAATAGGGAAGGAGGAGGGGAGGGGTACACAGAAAAGAGGGCAGGGTAGGGTAAGGAAGGGGGGGGGGGGGGGGGAGGGGGGGAAAGCATGGTAGGGAGGGAGAGGAACATGGTAGCAAAAACATTTCAATGAAGGGTAGGGAAGGGTGACCAAAGTTGATTAAGTTTTCTTTGATCAACACCGCTTTGATTACATATTCGATTTAAAGAATGCCTGTTCTTAGTTAATTTTCATAATATACTATCGACCCTTTTTATCCAAGCCAACTCAGCCAGGTTAGCCCGTAAATAAGCTTTTCACCAACATCATCACCATAAATTATTGGACTAGGAGTATAATTTTCCAATAATGTTCTACTTCCTTACACCCTCCCCCCTTCTCACTCTCACACTCTCTCACTCTCACTCTCTCACTCTCTCTCCATCCAGAATTCAGCCTCTGCCTTATCCATATCCATTTGTCTCGATTTGCACTTATCTTCTCAGCTGGCCTCTTCTCCATCAACCCTTCAGATTCATTATTGTTGGATTTCAGCTACATTGAGATGATTATAAGGAAAAGGACGTCACCGGTACAGAAAGGGTTAATAAAGCTTATCCCAGAGACAGACCCATACCGAGGATTGCGACGGTTGGGAGGGCGGAGTAAAAATGACGACACCCGCACTAACAGGGTTAATACCGGTTGATAAAAGACCCGTATTGAGAGAGAGAGAGAGAGAGAGAGAGAGAGAGAGAGAGAGAGAGAGAGAGGAGAGAGAGAGAGAGAAAAAGAGAGAGAAGGAGAGAGGAAGAGAGAGAGAGAGAGAGAGAGAAGAAGAGAGAGAGAGAGAGAGAGAGAGAGAGAGAGAGAGAGAGAGAGAGAGAGAGAGAGAGAGAGAGAGAGAGAGAGAGAGAGAGAGAGAGAGACCACCGACCCCCTGGAATTATAACAGCCTGCAAAAAGTAAACATTAAAGCTCAAGTGTTGAAGGTGTCATTGTAAGGCGGAGGAGGAGCAGAGCTATGTTGCTGAGGAGGAATGGTGGTGGTGTTGTTGTAATGTTGTAATGTTGTGGTGTTGTAATGTGGTGTTGTGATGTTGTGGTGTTGTGGTATTGTTATGTTGTGGTCTTGTGGTGTTGTTATGATGTGGTGTTGTTGTTGTGGTGTTATGTTGTGGTGTTGTTATGTTGTGGTGTTGTTATGTTGTGGTGTTGTTATATTGTGGGGTTGCTGAGGAGTGGTGTTGTGTTATAATGTTGCTGTGTTATATGTTGTGGTGTTGTAATGCTATGGTATAAAGGTGCCATAGTGTTGTGGTGTACAGGTGTTATGGTACCGTAGTTGGAATCAATGGCAACTGTCAATGAGGTGGAAATGGCTGCATGGTGTTCAGTTAGCAATAGTGGTGGTAGTGGTGGTGACGGAGATAATGGTGGTGGTGGTGGTGGTAGTACAAATTTAATATTATAATTGCTAGTAGTAGTGGTAGTAGTAGTATAGTAGTAGCTGCTGCTGCTGTTGTGGTGGTGGAAGTGGAGATAGTATATGGGTATTGTATTTTGTGGTAGGTGTAAAAAAAAATACATGCGAGCCTGCAATTTGGGAGGAACCGGCCTTTGGTCGGGACATTTATCTACCGAAAAATGTACACATTTCTCTCGAAAGGGGGTCTTGGGGGGTATTTTTAAAGCTTGAACGACTACTTGGGAGGAAACTAAAAATAATAAATAAGATATATTTCAGTCGCGATTATTTGGCACATGAAATATAATTGAAGTTCAGAGTTAACTATATAATTGAAGTTCAGAGTTAACTATATAATTGAAGTTCAGAGTTAACTATAATTGAAGTTCAGAGTTAACTATATAATTGAAGTTCAGAGTTAACTATATAATTGAAGTTCAGAGTTAACTATATAATTGAAGTTCAGAGTTAACTATATAATTGAAGTTCAGAGTTAACTATATAATTGAAGTTCAGAGTTAACTATATAATTGAAGTTCAGAGTTAACTATATAATTAAGGAAGGTAACAATATATACCTCGGACTGGTGATAAGTGGAGGTCTGGGTTAACCCCTTCTGTACCGTCAACATCCTATTTCTTTATTTCTGGCTACTACTAATAGATGTTATGCAGTATAGGAAGGATCTTTAGAAAATAAATGGCTTCGAACTATCTCAATCAACCCTTTTAACAACCACAGGTCCTCCCTAAGCTGCATACAATCATCTGAATATAGCTAGAATAATATATACCAGACGTCGCTGGTACATAAAGTGTTAACTATAAGGATAAATAGCTTGTGATAGGTAGGGTATTAGTTGTTTACCTTGTGTAATTATCCCGTACATTACAATGACATCATTTATTCAGTATGTGCTGATTAAACAAAATAATCCAACTTAGGAAGGATTAGCGAGAACCAACTTACTTATTGATAGTGCACAACCTTTGATATCTAGAATTATCTTCCTGATCTAACTAAACTTGTCCAATGTTAGCCTAAATAAACAAAGAAATGGCATTAAGGGGAGGTATTTAGTTTGTTCCTTACGTTTTCATCAAGCTTAAAATTACACCCCCTAGACCCCCTTTCAAGATAAATTTGTACATTTTTCGGTAGAAAAATGTCCCGGCCGGTTGCTCTTAAATTACAGGCTCGCTTTTCTTTTTCCGCTCTATTGTTCCCCCCCTTTCGCTCGCCAGGAAAAGAAGATTTGACACCTAAATGGCACTAAAGGGTCCTTAAAATTGACAGAAATGGGTCGAAAGTTCTTAAAATCGTCAAAATAATGGGGCGAACGTCTTAAAATTAGAAAAGCAATGGAGCTAAACATGAGGGAGAAAGGAGTCAAGAAAAAAATCCCTCAAGTGGAAATCTCCCCTTAACACACTGAATGGGCTATATCATGCTATGATATATTTTGATACGAGCTGAAATCATTGGTATACTGTATATCACTATGATAAATACATAAATAAATATAATAATGTCATGGTAAAACGTGCCATGAACGAGCCAGGTAATCAGTCAGTGGATCATTAGGCTTAAGGGGGGTCACCAGAGAGCCTAACTGGTCATGTGACACATTATTATGGTTCACTGAGAGAGAGAGAGAGAGAGAGAGAGAGAGTACAAAGGAGTACAAAGGAAATCAAGCAACAACAGATCTAGTGACCCTTCTAGGCTGCTTGTAACCTCGCAAACCCTGAGGGCAAGTGTCCCAAACAGTGGTTTAGAGTGGGTAAGGGGAACATTGGAAAGGGAACTACTGCCTGGAACTAATGTCCCACACCCGTAGCAGGATTATAAGTTAGTAGGGGACAGATGGGTTAGTAACTGAGGGGTGGGATAAAATAAAGTTATTCATTTACAAACGCAGTCAGTCGCGGGTTTGATGCGAGATATTTGTCTAAGCGGAGTTTAAATGAATCAACCGGTGCTGCAAGTCTAGAACGTCTTCGGGGAAGCCCTTTCCCCAAGTTGACAACTC
>CM064495.1:9405370-9425370 GCA_032716605.1 Paralithodes platypus
AGAGAGAGAGAGAGAGAGAGAGAGAGAGAGAGAGAGAGAGAGAGAGAGAGAGAGAGAAAACAGCTGTAACATGAGAAAGATAAACTAAGGTCAGACTGTCCTCATTTAGGTCTCGACAGTAGATTTCATTTAGAGGAGAAACATTTAACGTTAGCACTGTGATCCTGCCTCTCCTCCGCCTCCTAAAGTTGGGCTATTTCCGCGGTTTACGAGTCACACTGGGCTATAAAGTACCCATGTAGATAGCCCATGGTGGCTGGCGGGCGAGATATGGGTGGTGGTGGGTTCGGCAGTGTGGGTTGTGGTGAGGTAGTGGGTTGTGGTGGTGGGTTCTGTAGTGTGGAGTGATTGTAGGATAGTGGGAAATGTGGAAAAGTAGTGCTACTTGGGAGATACCATCTCTGCCGGTGGTGGGGCTGATGGGCAGCCACTATCGCCAGAATTTATTGCTGGGAAAGTTCAGAAAACTGCTGCTAATTCTAACCATGAGAAAACTCCGAAGACTCCCACTCCCCTTGAAGGGAAGATGTACTTCATATACACATTTAGCCAAGATTCCTGAAATTGTTTTTTAAAAGGCCACGGATTTTGGGCCCGCAATTAATAGCCTTTTATGGGTTCAGTGTATCTTATATAATTGGAAGAAAACAAAGTAAAGTAAGATGGTGAACAATACGAGGACAGGAGAGAAAAGGTGGTACGGTACATTAATTAAGTAACACCCCGTTCTTAACATTAATCATCAATTACAAACCCCAATGCACTTGAATAAACTAATGACAGCAAGTAAATACCAAGTGGATAAATTATTAACCCCTTCAGCACGATGACGTAGTTTTGATCTTGTTCTGGTTACCATTAGACGATTTTCTTCAGCTTATTATCTACCTCTAGGGCTCAAAGGGGTAAATACGATCTCAAAAACCCTCTGAATAACATACTGTAGGTCCTTCTTAAACTGCATACCATTGTCTAGCTGTAACCAGCATGAAAGTTAAAATGACGTCATCATAATGAAGGGGTTAAGCATACAAATGCAAACAGATAAGAGTAAATGAATAATAATAATAATAACAACAAAATAACATACACCATAATGATAATAACAGCCGAGAGTGTGGAAGTTGCGTAGGGTGAAATTACCAACTTCTCTAACAGTACACTGGAAACGTCATTTTTCCCGTTAAGTCTTCCATCCACACAGCTGCTGGTGCGCGCGCTCTCTCTCTCTCTCTCTCTCGCTCTCTCTCTCTCTCGTTCTCACACACACACACACACACACACACACACACACACACACACACACACACACACACACAGCCCGTAGCCTAGTGGTAGAGCTCTCGTCTCACACACGAGGGGCCGGGGGTTCAATCCCCGGCCGGGCGGAGACAAATTGGGCTTGTCTCCTTTCATGTGTTAGCCTCAGTTCACCTAGCTATAAATAGGTACCTGGAATAAGTGGACGACGTTGTGACGTACCATCTGGGGTTGGCAAAAATGGTACAAGGCGAGATGGGTATCATATGGTTCACCTAAGCTGATGGCTACCTAAGCCTTCGGGTGAGACGGTACCGTCTATAGTGAGAATGGTACCATACAGATCCACCTTAAGCTTTCGTTTCCGATGTCGCCAATTGGCTAAAAATACAGACTACACACACATCCACAGCCATTCCAACGATACATATAACACCTACACATATAGGAGGCGGGAAATAACGAGCATGCTCACTCCCGCAATACAACTAGAGTAAGTAAGTACACACACACACGCACACACACACACACACACACACACACACACACCACTTCCATCAGATATTCAGTCCACCAACTCTCGACACCATTTCATAATTCCAACTGCTCCTTCATCACTTATGCACCACTTCAAGCAGTTGTATATCCTCCACCCTCATTCCCACACACCACCCCCACCACCTACACCACCAGATCCCGTTCAGTCGGCCAAATAAGAGGTGTCTCGGCACCAAGTATATGCTGATTAATAATTGGTAAGAACCATATATAATCTTTATCTATCCATTTCGAGTGAGATATACAAACATGTTTCTATATATACCCCCCCTATTGAACATCTGGCAGATATTAATACAGCACAGAGCGAGCCAAACGTTATGCCCGCTAAGACCCCCCCACCCCCCCTCTCCTTCGCCACAATTTACCTGGACCATGCCCACACCCTCCCTCTTAAGGGGGGTGACCTGCTTTTGTTCTGACCTTTTCTATCTTTCTCTGGCTTGTATCCATTTGGCCCCATTCAGCCTACTGTTTTAAGACGTTTATCCCAATCCAGGTGTCAATTTCTTACTGGTGAGCGGTAGCGAGCCAGCATATTTTTAATTTTTGTTAGACAGCAGGCTAAATTTGTACATTTTTCGATAGAAAAATGTCTCCGGCGAAGCCGGATTTCTTCATATAATGCTGGCTCGCTATCGCTCGCCAGGAAGAAATCGACACCTAGATGGGGATAAACGTCTTAAAATAGTTGGCTGAATGGGGCCGAATGGATACAAGCCAGAGAAACAGAGAAAAGGACAGAAATAACAAAAAGCAGGTCACCCCCCTTAATCCACCCACCCAACGCACCTCTCCCCCACCTCACCAAGATATATGCCCCTCACCCACAGTCCCAGGTCACCTCACTCCCTTCACTAGGACTCATGCCCCCACTCACCCCACCCCACCCAGCCACGTCTCCATAACTATACTCGGTTTACAGTGTAGAGTGATGAAGTTTATCGTTATTTCAGTAATTAATATGGCTACCGTAGAAGCCAAGTTACATAAGCTTCCATAAAATAAAATAAAAGCGTGTAGAATAGAGAAGCACATAGGAAGAATGTAGCAGCAGTTTGAGAAGCCGAAAAGTTGCGAGAGAAGTTGACCGTATTGTGGTGAGGACCAATATCGTTTACCAATATTCCACAGACCCCCCCCCCCCCCTGTTCACAGCACCTACACAACTTATCATGCTAGTTCCAATCAGTACACTATAACGAAACATAAGAAACGTATACATGAACAACACACACAAACATAAATGAACACATACAACACATGCGTGCACTCAACCACACACATGTTATACGATCCTTTCACTCATATTTAGACAACTCATAACTCAATTCATACTTGTGGCACGACTTTTGTATATGCCTGTACAAGGAGCTGTTAGCTATGGTCCAGAGGCAAGACCACAGGTGTCCTTATCAATAGCTAAGGTAAACATGCTGATTAATTATTTCGTTCCTATATTAACGACTTGCTAACGTTACTAAACACCAGGAGACCCCTGGACTGGAGTTATGCACGATTATTCACTCGTCATGTATTATTAATCACTCGTCATTCAGGATTATTCACGCTTTCATCATTGGTTATGCATTCTCGGAAGGCGAGGTGCGGTTGAACCTAGGCATGACGGCGATCACACGAGAGAACTTGACAGACACAAGTCGAGGGCGGAGGTCCACTCACCACGCTCTCACACACCCCTTTCACCATTCTCACCACTTCATCATTTCACACCTGATTTGATTCCTGACTGTGTTCCTGCATACTTATACAACAAATAAAGGAAAGGCTGATCGCATGGGTTGATTGATTCCAGACTCCTAATATGTCTATAAACTATTAGTGGTGGCAGTTTTCTACAAACATTATTCATCACAGAGAGGCCTATTGAAGATCCACATCAACACGGTGTCATCGAAGTAAAGAACCTCACATGGTGGCAGCGTTGCTCACATGTCTGGCAGCGGATGGTCTATTTCTAAAAATAACTGCTTAGACAAGAGCGCCTACACCACGCTTCCTTCTCACTCTCCACTTCTACCAATCAACCAAAATCGACTCTTCAATCAACCGGACGATCGACCTTCAATCAACCGGCGGCCTTGTGAGCGCGCCACCCCCGTTCATCGGCACCACACCCGACCCACAAACCACACCCGCAACTCCACACCCGCGCCCGCACCCACCCGTTCCTGTACCAGAGGTGTGTTGTCATCACCCTTCACCTTCAGTCATAACAACATCGGGTGAGACACAACACTGCAGTTTCTTTTCATAATCTCTATGACTTTCCTTTTCTATACTTTGAAAGGAGGTCTACTTTCTGTAAACTCCCTATTACTAATTTTGCAAACTTTTGTTCGAAACCTACCCAGTGAATTATAAGAAGCCAATATATATGTGCAAGTGCTAATTATGTGTTACATTGATGTGCATATCGAAATTCACTAATATATGATGTGTATATTATGCGAGGTGCCTCTCATTTATATTTCTTTTCATCGTGTTTTTTCTAACTCATGAACAATTTGCGAAATATCTTCAGTACTTCTCCCCTACCTCATTTTGAGGCCGTTCTTACAGCTCAAGACGATACAGAAATAAATAATTCAGTTTCCAGTACTTCAAATGTTCCCCCTGTTGTTAATGCTAATTGTGACGATGTTTCGATACCTTCCGATCATGTTAGGTCAACACAACCACCTATTTTAAATGATATTTATCACAGAGAACTTCGTTCTGGTAACCGTCACCTTACATTGCAAGACCCCACAACTGTGCTTTCCAACCCCACACCTGCGTTTTCCCATTTCACTACCGCCAACCCCATTAACCAAATATCAAACATGGCGCAAAACTTAAATTTACATGTTGTTCACGGTCAGGCGTAAAAGGTATTTACAGGCCTAGATGATAATAGATCGATTTTTGCGGTATTTAGTGATATCGAGTCTGAGATCGCCGCTCGAAAGGTCACAGATGACAGAGGTAAAATCGATATATTTCGCTCTAAATTTGATAAGGGTAGAACTCCAGCCGGTAATTTATTAGCTTGTGACGAGTTGCTAGAATGCACGACTTATCAAACCTTCAAAGACAGTTTTTGGAGAAATTTGCACGAAACTCAAGAGGTGACTTTGCTCTGATTCATGATTTTGCTAACTCAATCCAACATATAGGTAAGGGCAAGTCTGTTGATACTCTATTGGCAGATTGTTCCGTAATGGCGAACACAATGAGCAACGGTTTAAAAGGTAACTCTTGGTTTACAGATGACAAGATTTCGTTGAAACAGTTTAGTAAACTCCTCTCATATACCCTGTTGGTTTCAGCGTTGCCAGAAAATGTACAGCCTATTGCTTGTAGAGTTGAATTTGCTCCAACTGACAGTTTGACTAAATTCACGAAGTCTCTGCAACAGGCTTGTGACAATGGCGGCATCACTACAAATCAAATACAATTCACTGTTGCTCAAATAAAACCCACTAATGCTAAAAATGCTCAGGTTCCCAAACCTTCCCCACAAACAGCTCAGTTCTCCAAACCCTCCCCACAGACACCCCAGCTCCCAGTAGATTATCCGAGGCAAACGCTCCTTTACACGAATTGTTAAATTAATTTCACTCCACTGTACACCTTAAAACTGACTCTATGGGATTTACAGATATCCTGGTTCACCGTATAATTTTAAAAGATGTTAATCAAACACCTGTTTATCTGCCAATGTACCGTCTCTCTCATTCACAAAGAGAATTAACTAATACGCATGTGAAAGAATTATTGGAACAAGATGTAATACAGCCATCTCTGTCTTTATGGCGTAGTCCCTTATTTTTGGTTCCTAAGAAAAATAAGGGCGAATATAGAGTTGTCGTAGATTACAGGAAACTTAATTCTCTCACAGAAACTGAACATTTTCATATGCCTGCAATCCCTGAAATCTTAAATTCGTTAGGTACTGATAATAAAGTGTTTAGTATTATGGATTTGTCGAGTGGTTTCCATCAGATTAATTTAGATGAAGATTCCCGTCAATACACCGCATTTAATTCCCCCTCTGGAACATATGAGTTCAAACGCTTACCAGAGGGCCTCAAAAATTCACCGGCAGTATTTCAACGTCTCATGTCTAATATATTGGCAGGATTATTAGGTGATAACGTGTATGCATATATAGACGATATCATAATTTTTTCTAAAAAATATATCGGACCATGTTGAAGCACTGAGGAAAGTTTTATCTATGCTTAATGAAGCTGGTTTAAAGATTAAACTTAGTAAATGTAACTTTTTCAAGAAGAAACTAAATTTCTTAGGACATGAACTAACCCCAGATGGTGTTAATAACACTCCTGATCTCACGAACGCTATCACAAATTTCCCAACACCCACTAACGTAAAACAATTGCGTCAATTCCTTGGTATCAGTGGTTATTATAGGAGTTTCATTAGAAATTATGCAATCATGGCGAAACCCCTTTACGAACTGTTAAAGAAAGGTGTGGAATTTAATTGGAGTTATGAACAAGAGCAAAGTTTTAATAAATTAAAGAATAGCTTAACCACGAGACCCACACTTGCCTTTCCTGATTTTAATAGAGACTTTGTTATTAACACTGACGCTTCGTACTCCGGATTCGGTGCTACTCTCATGCAGTATGATGAAAGGAATGAATTACGCCCGTTAGGCTACGCAAGCCGTTCTCTCAAACCGGCAGAAATAAATTATTGTGTACCTGACTTAGAAGGCGCTGCATTAATATGGGCTCTTCAGACGTACACAGAAATAATTTATGGCTATAATGTGACTGTATGGACAGATCATAAACCCTTACTTAAGTTGTTCGATGATAAATTTTTGTCTGGCAGACGTGCTCGATGGAAATTAATCTTGGCATCTTATAATCCCCAATTAATGTACGTGGAAGGTAAACACAATGTTGCAGCTGATGCCTTATCTCGTAATCCAGTAGCTTCAGTTTCAGCCAATGCGATTCTGAACGCTGATGGTATTGCTGCGGAGCAGAGATCCGACACGTTTTGGAGTAAAGTAATTATTTGTATAGAATCAGGTGATACTGTTATCTCGAGCACTAACGATTTAATAGTTTTGAATTTACAAGACTTCGAAATACACGATCATTGTTTGTACAAGAGAACGCAGTTATCTGGCAGGAAATCACCTAATAGAGAGGTGTTGCAATTAGTTATTCCTTCTTTACGCGTAGATGCGACTCTACAATTTATTCATGGTCACAAATTAGTTGGACACTCTGGTAAGGATACAGCCTTCTCTCAAGCTCAAAGGTCATTTTACTGGCGTACAATGAAACGTGATTTATTCACTCACATAGATGAATGTATTACTTGCGCGAAAGTTAAACCCAAGTTAAATGCATCTGCTAAGATCGGTACTTATCCGATACCTAATTACCCCTTTGATGTAGTTGGAATAGATCTACTCAAGTTACCCCTCACAAATACTGCTAATCAATATGTACTGGTTATAGTTGATCACTTTTCCAGATATGTGATTTTTTCAGTTTTGCAAGATAAAGAAGCGAAATCTATTACACAAGCACTCTTACGAGATTTAATTTGTAAACTTGACTGCCCAAACACTATCATTAGTGATAATGGCACAGAATTTTGTAATTCTGATATGGAAGACATTTGTAGAGAATATAATATTAATCACGAGATTTCACAATTTGCCCCCATTCACCACACAGTAATGGCTTAGTTGAACGTGCTAATCAGTCCTTAATTAGTGCCCTACGCTGTTTATTACACGAACGCGATACCGGTACTTGGGATAACTTTATTCATTACGCAGAAGCCACACTTAATTCATCTATTAATACTTCCATTGCTGATTCTCCACATTTCATTGTTTTTGGCAGAGATAAGAAACTACCTTTTACTAATTTACAGAAAGCCAACACTCCTGTGTATAATTCGGATGATTCTTTGTTATATCATTTGAATAATTTTCGTACTATTTACAAGAATCTTCGAAATAATCTCACTCACTCTAAGGAAGAAATGACCATCATAGCTAACAAACATAAATCTAATCCGAATATCACTATTGGAGATATTGTTTTTCTAAGATAATTTTACGCTAAAGATAAATTGCAACCAGTCTTTGATGGTCCCTACAGAGTTTTGACAGTTGAAGGAAATAGAACAACAATTAAACATTTAGATGTAGGTAATGAGAAACGAGCACATGTTGATCATTTGAAGACAATTCGGCGTACTCTACCCAGATACGAAAACACGAATTTCGAGGAAACACTAATGAAACCGAAAAAGATAAAGAAAAAGAAAAACGAACAGAAAACCCCCCCTAATGACAGATATGCCCTTCGGTCACGCGCCATTGCTGCCGTGTCATCTTTGAAGGGTGATTTTGTAGCCCAGTGGTGGTTAGACAATCTAGATATTAAGGTAGATACGTTCTACATGTAAATAAACTCTGATTCTCACGATTGATGGAGCGGTTGATCATGCCGGCTCGTCCACAGTTCAGTCTCTCTATCACTCTTGACCAATCAGAGCTTCTAGAATTTAACTTCAAATAATTAATAATTAATTTATATACTCTATTTTTAGTAGTACATACAATTTTTGTTCTTACTCTCATTACATCCCCCAGGATATACTATCCATTTCTTGAGGTACACGTTAATGCTGGTGATTTGTTTATTTTAATTCCATTTGCATCTGATATGATTTTGACTAGACAAGAAATTATCCCTCTCCCCACAATTATCCAAGGTGAACTTCTTGAGATTAATTTCCCTTCAGGCAATTTGTTATTTTCTACAGGTAAATACCCTGATGAATATCTGGCTTTAGTAGACACTTCGGTCTTTGAGAAACATTGTCACACTATCTTAGACGTCATTACTACCTGTCCTGCTCAATTAATCCAATTACTCCCCCTGAATTATGATGATTGTAGTCGTGCTATTAAGACAAATGAACATATGCTAGATTATTGTCAATTCACTCCCGCTCCTCAGAAAAATGTCTTCCATACACACATTTTGGATACTAATTTTCTTTATTTTGTGAAAGCAACTACTCTCCTTGTGACTTGTCTCGATCGCTCACCTTTCCACAGACACACAGTAGGTTTGATTTACATAAAGGATTCATGCATGATTTTCTGTCCTTTCCTCACTATTTACCCTTCCACATTTCACCTGAGTTCAATTTCTATTGACAGTCGTCTTTTTGCTGAAATTCCTCCCTCTGTTAACATTTCTGGAAATTTTTCGTTTCCTAAGGTTGTTTCACATACCATCAACACTTTAAATCTAATTAAGTCATCTTTGGACTCTCTGTCTTTCACTCACTTTGTCAAGCCTTACTATGTATACCCTCCCATTGGTCTACTCATGATTCTTTTGATTATTGCCATTATCTTATGTTATTGCTCAAACTCTCGCCTAGCATCACGTATTAGTGAACTTGAACATTTCGTGAAAGCACTAACATGATAAATGTGGAAAATTAGTTACATATGCACAAGAAAATGTAATGTTGACATAATCAGACTTAGAAAATATAGTCTATATATTTAGCACAATCAGACTTAGAAAATAGTCTATATATTTAGCACAATCAGACTTAGAAAATATAGTCTATATATTTAGCACAATCAGACTTAGAAAATATAGTCTATATATTTAGCACAATCAGACTTAGAAAATATAGTCTATATTTTAGAACAAAATTACATTGCACTATCCTAGAAAATACATACTATAAACATTGATTTGTTAATGTGGAAAGTTTCCTAATCTGAAGATTGAACTTTATATATTTGATACTTTCTAAATTTTCAATTACTTAGTGTTGTATTATATAGGACTATGTACTTGTTTATATTATTGATTTGTTTTAATATAATAATTACTCTTACTTTTACAATTTTATATGTATATATATCTTTATGTATGTACCATTTTCATCACATCTCATCTATTTTATTATAGAAAATCTACAAAACCTCAGCCTTTATAATCTTTCATTAGACTTAAGCATTTATTTTTGTTTTTATTACTCTTTCACTTATTTCACTTTTTATTATAATTTTAGTGCTCCATTTGCAGTTTTGTTTTGCAGTGGGAGCAAAACTCTCGTAGTGGGGGCGTGTTATACGATCCTTTCACTCATATTTAGACAACTCATAACTCAATTCATACTTGTGCCACGACTTTTGTATATGCCTGTACAAGGAGCTGTTAGCTGTGGTCCAGAGGCAAGACCACAGGTGTCCTAATCAATAGCTAAGGTAAACATGCTGATTAATCATTTCGTTCCTATATTAACGACTTGCTAACCTAAACACCAGGAGACCCCTGGACTGGAGTTATGCACGATTATTCACTCGTCATGTATTATTATTCACTCGTCATTCAGGATTATTCACGCTTTCATCATTGGTTATGCATTCTCGGAAGGCGAGGTGCGGTTGAACCTAGGCATGACGGCGATCACACGAGAGAACTTGACAGACACGAGTCGAGGGCGGAGGTCCACTCACCAGTTCAGTACAAAGGAGTACAAAGGAAATCAAGCAACAATAGGTCTAGTGACCCTTCTAGGTTGCTTGTCCTCCAAAACACTGAGGATCAAGTGTCCAAACAGTGGTTTAGAGTGGGTAAGGGAACATTGGAAAGGGAACTACTGCCCTGCCACTAACGTGGCAGGACTAGGAAGTTAGTAGGGGACATATGGGTTAGTAACTGAGGGGAGGATAAAGTTATTCATTTACAAACGCAGTCAGTCGCGGGTTTGATGCAAGATATTTGTCTAGGCGGAATTTAAATGAATCAACGGTGCTGCAGTCTATAACGTCTCGGGGAAGCCCATTCCACAAGTTGACAACTCGATTGAAGAAGAAATTCTTAGATTCGTGCGAGTTAAAAGATTTACCAATAATTTTGCAAACCGTTTCCCCGCGTGTAATTAGATTGGTCGATAGTGAAGTACTTACTACAGTTCATATTGTCGATGCCTTTGATGATTTTGAACACTTGAATTAAGTCGCCTCTTAATCTGCGCTGGGTTAAAGGAAATAGATTTAATTCTCTAAGACGCTCTTCGTATGGTTTGTTCTTTAGGCTAGGTATCATTTTGGTAACTCTACGTTGAACTCGTTCTAGCTTGTTTATATCTTTTTGGTAATAAGGGCACCAGGATTGAACGCAGTATTCCAGAAGTGGGCGGACTAAGGAATTGTAAAGGGTTAGGATAACTTCTTTGGATTTATGCTCAAATGACCTGCCTATAAAGCCAATTATTTTGTTTGCCTTCTTAACAACTTCTGAACATTGTTGACTCGGTTTTAGGTTACTCGATATTGTTACTCCCAGATCAGTTTCTCTGTTTACATTCTTAAGCTGAGTGCCATTCATCGAATAGTTTGCTTTCTCATTTAGGTATCCGACATGTAGTACTTTACATTATCCGCATTGAAACTCATTTGCCAAATTTGGGCCCAACATGACAATTTATCTAGATTGTGTTGCATATCGTCAACTTGTTCTTTTGAGAGTATGCTATTTGCAATTTTTGTATCGTCAGCAAATTTTGAGATTGTGCAGGTGAGACCCTCATCCATGTCGTTGATGTAAATTAGAAAGAGAATTGGTCCTAGTACCGATCCCTGGGGTACCCCGCTACTTACATTGGTCCATTTAGATGCCTTACCGTTTATGACTACCCTTTGCTTTCTGTTGCTGAGCCAATTTTCTATCCATTTCAACACACCGTCTTGTATTCCATGCGCTTTTAGTTTTAGCAGTAAACGTTTGTGGGGAACTTTGTCAAAGGCCTTTTGAAAATCAAGGTATATAATATCTACAGCTTTACTCTCATCGTAGAGGTTGAGGATATCGTGGAAGAAGTCTAAGAGGTTTGTTAAACAGGAACGTTTTTTACGAAAGCCGTGTTGAGTATCTTTAAGTATGTTATTTTCCTCTAAGTGATTTACGAGTCTGTCTCGTATGACCGTTTCTAGCATTTAGTACGCATGGGTCGTCTCCTACACGAAGCAGTCCGCAGCCATGGATCAAAAAACGCCATCCGAGAAGAAGCAGCAGTGACATAAATCATCCACCGCCAAAAAAAAACAGAGGCAACCGAGGACCACCAGCGATAAGGACCGAAGACAGCGAGGACCGAGGACAGCCATGACCATAAATGTAGATCTGACAAGAACCAAAAATATTATTAAAGAGCGTTCCGTGAGTTCTAAAATAACAAATTTAAAGGTTTTCTATGCAAACGCTCGTAGCATACGCAATAAATTTTCAGATTTAGAGGAGCTAGTGTTTACAGACAATTATGATGTGATTGGCATAACAGAATCTTGGCTCAATACAGAAGATAGAGACTTTTTAGCAGAGTATTCACTTCCCGGTTATGTAATGTTTGAGAAAAGCCGAATAAATCGAAATGGAGGTGGCGTGTTACTTTATATCAAAGAAAGTCTTAACCCTACCCTCTTGTCAAAACCTCAAATTGTGAACGTCGACGCATCTGTTGTGCTAATAAAGAATAATAAAGGTACAAAAATAATACTTGCATTAATATACAGACCTCCAGCTCAATCAGTGCAAACTGACCGAGAAATTTACGAACAAATTGCAGATGTAAGTAACTCACAAGATACCGTAATTTTTGGCGACTTTAATTTACCTGTGACCAAGTGGGGCGATACTCTTACTTCACACTCCAACCGGACATGACTTGTATACGAACTTGCAAGAGAGTTCGCTTTATCAATTTGTTCGAACGCCGACCCGTGGTAATAACGTTTTTGACATTGTACTTGCAACAAAAGAAGAATTAATAGAGAATTTGAATGTTGGTGATGAATTCAGTAACAGCGACCATCGTACGATAACTTCACTTTAAAGTTTACTAGTAACGAACCAAATAGTAGCATCGAAAAAGTCCCTAATTTCAAGAAAGCAAACTTCCATAAACTTAGAGCTATGTTTAAAGAAACTGACTGGAGCTTTTTAATTAACAATAACGACATAAATACATCTTGGAAGTTATTCGAAACCACTTACCTAAAAGCAGTGCAACACTGCATACCATCGAAAATACGGCGTCCAGGCCCAATGGTGGAATAAAGATATTTCAAACTGCCTGCTTGCTAAAAAATTTGCTAATGATAGATTAAAATCCTCACAAAATGACGAAGAACGGGTGAAATTTGTAGAGCTACGACGCAAAGCCAAAAAGTTAATTAAGCAAAGTAAAAAGACCTTAGAGTTACATATTGCGAATCAAAGTAAAACAAACCCGAAAGAATTCTATAGTTATATCAGAAAGAAAAAAGTAGTCACTTCAACTGTTGGACCATTAGTCGATGAAAATGGAGAATACACCAAAGACGAAGTACAAATGAGTAATGCCCTGAATACCTTTTTTGCATCAGTTTTTACAACAGAAGACCTCAGTGATATCCCTACACCATCGCCGATTCAGATTGATAATTCAGATGTTCTAAGCAATATCACTGTTACAGAGAGAGAAGTATTGAATTGTTTAGATAAACTCAAGGTAAATAAAACGCCTGGACCTGATACAATCTCGCCTAGAGTTCTAAGGGAAGCTAAGGATGAGCTCTCCAAACCACTGACATTACTATTCAATAAATCCATGCAGTCTGGAACTATGCCTGATCAGTGGAAGCTAGCCAACGTAACACCGATATTAAAAAAAGGCAGCAAATCCCTACCCAGTAACTATCGTCCAGTTAGCTTAACCTCAGTTGTATGTAAAATACTAGAAACGGTCATACGAGACAGACTCGTAAATCACTTAGAGGAAAATAACATACTTAAAGATACTCAACACGGCTTTCGTAAAAAACGTTCCTGTTTAACAAACCTCTTAGACTTCTTCCACGATATCCTCAACCTCTACGATGAGAGTAAATCTGTAGATATTATATACCTTGATTTTCAAAAGGCCTTTGACAAAGTTCCCCACAAACGTTTACTTCTAAAACTAAAAGCGCATGGAATACAAGATGGTGTGTTGAAATGGATAGAAAATTGGTTCAGCGACAGAAAGCAAAGCGTAGTCATAAACGGTAAGGCATCTAAATGGCCCAATGTAAGTAGCAGGGTACCCCAGGGATCGGTACTAGGACCAATTCTCTTTCTAATTTACATCAACGACATAGATGAGGGTCTCACCTGTACAATCTTAAAATTTGCTGATGATACAAAAATTGCAAATAGCGTACTCTCAAAAGATTTTTTTTTTTTTTTTTTTTTTTTTTTTTTTTTTTTTTTAAGAGACAATGAACGGAGGAAGGAAAAACACAGATAAAACAAAAAGGTCCATGTGCCTAAAGGCATCCTCCATTCATAAAATGTTTGTAACGACTGAATTTAAACATTTGTAGATTGTAAGTTTGTGGAAAGCAATTCGAGGGAAGTGAATTCCAAAGAGTAGTAGCTCTGGGGATAAATGAATTCTGATAACCAGAAGTTCTGCATTGTGGAGGAGAAAGTGTAAATTCATGGGCGCTCTCAGCTGCCCTAGTTCTACGGGGAAAAGATGTGGAGAGGCGGCACAAGTGAAGCAAGTTCCTCGGAACAATTGCTGTGAAAATATCTGTTAATAATGCAAGGGATGCAACGTTTCTTCGTATGGATAATGTAGGAAGGTCCTGTGTGATTGCAGGGTTATTGATTAATCTAATAGCTTTATTTTGAATTTTGTCCAACTGCCTCAATGCAACCACTCCACTTCCACCCCACAGAGGTGAACAGTAATCCATCTGAGAACGCACATGACTTTTATATATCACGGCCAACTGCTCGTCAGTGAAGAATTCTCGAACTCTGTACAGGAGTTGACGATATGCAACACAATCTAGATAAATTGTCATGTTGGGCCCAAATTTGGCAAATGAGTTTCAATGCGGATAAATGTAAAGTACTACATATCGGATACCTAAATGAGAAAGCAAACTATTTGATGAATGACACTCAGCTTAAGAATGTAAACAGAGAAACCGATCTGGGAGTAACACTATCGAGTAACCTAAAACCGAGTCAACAATGTTCAGAAGTTGTTAAGAAGGCAAACAAAATAATTGGCTTTATAGGCAGGTCATTTGAGCATAAATCCAAAGAAGTTATCCTAACCCTTTACAATTCCTTAGTCCGCCCGCTTCTGGAATACTGCGTTCAATCCTGGTGCCCTTATTACCAAAAAGATATAAACAAGCTAGAACGAGTTCAACGTAGAGTTCCCAAAATGATACCTTGCCTAAAGAACAAACCATAGGAAAAGCGTCTTAGAGAATTAAATCTATTTCCTTTAACCCAGCGCAGATTAATAGGTGACTTAATTCAAGTGATCAAAATCATCAAAGGCATCGACAATATGAACTGTAGTAAGTACTTCAATATCGACCAATCTAATTACACGCGGGGAAACGGTTGCAAAATTATTGGTAAATCTTTTAACTCGCACGAATCTAAGAATTTCTTCTTCAATCGAGTTGTCAACTTGTGGAATGGGCTTCCCCGAAACGTTATAGACTGCATCACCGTTGATTCATTTAAACTCCGCGTAGACAAATATCTCGCATCAAACCCGTGACTGACTGCGTTTGTAAATGAATAACTTTATTTTATCCCCCCCTCAGTTACTAACCCATCTGTCCCCTACTAACTTCCTAATCCTGCCACGGACATTAGTTCCAGGGCAGTAATTCCCTTTCCAATGTTCCCTTACCCACTCTAAACCACTGTTTGGACACTTGATCCTCAGTGTTTGGAGGACAAGCAACCTAGAAGGGTCACTATATCTGTTGTTGCTTGATTTCCTTTGTACTCCTTTGTACCACGCTCTCACATACCCCTTTTACCATTCTCACCACTTCATCATTTCACACCTGATTTGATTCCTGACTGTGTTCCTGCATACTTATACAGCAAATAAAGGAAAGGCTGATCGCATGGGTTGATTGATTCCAGACTCCTAATATGTCTATAAACTATTAGTGGTGGCAGTTTTCTACAAACATTATTCATCACAGAGAGGCCTACTGAAGATCCACATCAACACACACACACACACACACACACACACACACACACACACACACACACACACACACACACACACACACACACACACACACACACACACACACACACACACACACACACACACACACACACACACACACACACACACACACACACCTAAACACAACTTCCCAGTCAAACACACACGCCCACGTTCGCTCTTGCTCTCTCTCTCTCATGCTTGTCAGATGTATTAATCTATTTCCAGAATGTTCGTGGAGAACAATATTTAACAATTTCCCACCTATTAATGACAAAACTACAATAAAGGTAACCCATCAAAAGTACATTTAAAATAATCTAAAATATATGGCGAAAGGCAAATGCATAGTTTCGGTAATGGTAAAAGAATATATCGAAAGTAATGCTGATTTTCTATTTTTATATATATTTTATTATTATTATTATTATTATTATTATTATTATTATTATTATTATATATTTTTTTTTTAGTAATTAGAGATAGCACAACTGGTATTATTTAGCCTTTTACGCATAACGGCAAAACTGGCAAATATTTTCGGTAGCATATAAAATATCAGTAAGCCTTATCGGATGTGTTTCTGCGTTTTTGCACACCACACAAGCCAGGAAGAGCAACCGACGCACAATACAAATGTTATTCTATTTATACGTGAAATATAAACGTTTATTTGTTTACTTTGGATAGTAGCGTAACTAAATATTTCACATGGTAAGCAATTAACCCTCTGAAGATTATGCCGCATTTTGATAGTTTATTCTGGCTATCATTAGACGATTATAGAAAGTTTTGGAAGGATCTGTGGGAGTTATAAGGGTAAAGACTATCTCAATTAACCCTCTGTCGACAACCCCGACACAGACAGAGGGCTGGTACTACAAAACCAAACAGATAACCTCATCATCCTTAACGACATCCATCAACATACCCATATTCCTCACCAAGCCCTCTATAACCCATCATCTCCAGACATCACCTTTTGCTCCCCAGAACTCGCCCCCACAACATCCTGGAGGGTGGTCAGAACCTTAGGCTCTGACCACCTCCCGATCATTATCACCACCAAAACCAGACTCACCCCAGCTAGCCACAAACACACACACACCAATTATAAAAGAGCTAACTGGGAAGCATTCACAAATGAGACAGAACAACACTTCACAACTCTAAACAGTACACCCATCACTAACATCAATAATGCTGTACACATACTCAATAAAACTATCCAAAACGCTGGCAAGAAACACATTCCAAGAGGTAACAGAAAAAGACACAACCCCAACTTCACACCAGAAATTCAAAACCTCATCAGACAACGCGACATACTGAAACACTCCCCAGCACCCCACACACAAGACATCACACAACAAATTCAAGCACTCAACACCCAAATTAACAACAAAATACAAGAACAACAAAAACTAAATTGGAATAACTTCCTACAAACACTTGATCACAAAACAAACCCCAAAAAACTATACAAAACACTAAACAGCATCACACTTTCCAACAGCAACACAACACAATCACATGCTGCAATCACAACAACAGACTCTACTCCTTCATGTAAACAACAAGCAAACACTCTCATCAATCACTTTTCACATGTCAGCCACCTAAAACCTCACAAAGACGACCGACGTGTCATCCGACGTAAGAGACAATTCCCCACAGACCCTGACTATACACCCTTCACCAATCACCAGACAAAGCATATCATCAACAATCTCAAGCACTCACCCGCCTGTGGCCTAGACAACATAAGCAACATACACCTCAGACACCTGGGACCACAAGGCATACAAGCACTCACTAACATATCAAACTACAGCTATTCACACAACACAATACCAGACATTTGGAAGCATGGTATCATCATCACATTCCCCAAACCCAACAAAGACCCCACGCTACCCTCCTCGCACCGCCCCATCACACTCCTTTGCTCCCCCTCCAAAGTCATGGAACGCCTAGTATTACAACTAATTACACCTGACCTACCCCTAGCTCCAACACAACATGGCTTTAGGCCACTGCACTCCACAAACACTCTTCTCACAGACCTTACACAAAGAGCTTTCGACGGCATGAATTCAGCTAGACCACCACACAGATCACTATTAGCCACACTCGACATTAGTAAAGCCTTCGATGCCATCCCCCGCCACAACCTAACAAACAAAATCTACAACACAAACATGCACAACAACACAAAATGGTGGCTGGCCAACTTCCTAGCAGGCAGATGTGCACACGTATCTTTTGCCGGTCAGTCATCTAAAATCAGAAACTTTCCAAACGGAGTCCCACAAGGATCCGTCCTATCGCCCGCACTCTTCAATCTGTACATGCACGATATAACTACACCCAATACGCCCCAAATAAACTTAGCCTCCTATGCAGATGACATAACACTCACATGCACACACCATGACCCAAAAAGAGCAACAGATCTCCTTCAACCCTATCTCAACACACTACATGGCTGGTGCACTACAAACAGACTTAATCTAGCCCCAGCCAAATCCACCGCAACCCTGCTCACAAGTTGGACAGGAGAACACGAATACATCCCTCAACTCACCATAAACAACACACCCCTAACACATACACACACACCCAAAATCCTAGGAGTAACATATGATACTCATATGACATTCAAACAGCACACACAACATTAAAAAGAAACTGACACCCAGACTTAACGCCCTCAGGTCACTTGCTCACACAAAATTTGGACACAATAAAGAAACTACCACCACAGTATATAAACAATACATAAGATCAGTGATGGAATACGCAAGCCCAGCCTGGGCTTCTAACCTAGCTGAAACACATCATAAGACCTTACAGACTATTCAAAACAAAGCCCTGAAGATCATTACAGGCTGCACAGCTACTGCACCCACAGATCACCTACATCAAGAAACCAAAATCCTCAAAGTCAAAGACCATCTGGACATGAGAGGCAATCAATTCCTGGCAGCAGCCTCCACGAACCAAGACCACCCACTAAACTACATGGCAACACACCCACAGACACCAAGAAATATAAAAACAACACCCAGCACACGGTATCACACACAATTATTGTCCTCTCTCCCTCCCTGCCCACCCCGAACCAACTTCCAGAAGCACATCCATACTCAATCTCTCACCGATCCATCCACTCACTCACAGACAACACGCAGCTGCATGCACGACCTCTCGAAATCCATCCTTCCGAATCCTCCCTTCCTCGCGAGGACAGAGTCCACCTGGCCAGGCTGAGATGCGGACACCATCCAGCTCTCCTGAGCTATCAGAAGAGACTGGATGACTCCGTTGTCGACACCTGCCCGGGATGTAACACAGCACCCCATACCATTAAACACATCATAGAAGACTGCATTTCACACAACCACTTACGCCAACAACACAATCTACACTCAATGAGAGCTCTGTGGGAAGGCCCGATCGTGGCCATGGCCTTTCTCAGGGACTCGGGGCTGTTCGGCCAGGCAGCTTAGGGAACAACAACAACAACAACAACCCTCTGACTTCCATATACCCTTCCAAATCGGAGCAAAATAAAAGCCAGAAAACGAAAATAAATGCGTAATCGGATCTTGAAAGGGTAACTACGACAGACTACAACAATACATAATGCACACGTCCTGTTTTTGTTTGTATGTATGTATGTATAATTATACTCAGGCACATACCCAATTGCTGTGGGTGGCCGACACGAGGCAAGAGTCAATGAGTAGAGGTATGAAAAGGCTTGGGGTTGTGGGTGTAGTAATGTTGTTGTTGTTGGGGGGGGAGGGGGGAGAGTGAGGGTGGTATTGAAGAAGGGGTAAGAGTAGGTGCAAGGATGGAAGGGGGAGAGCTTAATGAGGGCAAGGGTGGGGGGAGGAGTAGGGGGGGATAGACAGTAGCTGGTAGTGGGACAGGGAGGGAGGGAGGAGGGAGCGGAAGGGAACAGGGGGGAGGGGTGGGAGTAAGTGCAGTATTTATAAAGTGCTGGAGAAGGGGTAGGGGTGTTTCAGGAGATGGCGTAAAGCTGAGGG